>BPTQ01000002.1:177322162-177362514 GCA_019973895.1 Chrysanthemum seticuspe | reverse complement strand
TAACACCGCTGGCATACGAGTCGGCGTAATAACTGTTTCTGATAAGTACATTTTTTGTTGTATATAAGACTGTCTACACTATAATACTCGGTGTTTAGGGATAGTTGAAGGAGTATTGTTCCTTCTATAGTTTGATCATTGCGAATAGGCGAAAGTGTTTTTTACACTCCAATACTCACAATTCACCTACAGAACGTTTTCCCTAACTGTTGAACCATAGATTCTTGAAGAGCCTATTATCAGGCGGGTAATGACAAGGTATCGATGGTTTTTACGTTACACATTATGATTGAATATTCGTATTAACATACACACACACGCACACGTGCACGGTCTTTCTCTCTGTATGCAATACTCAAACTGAGATCACTCGACTGTCTCAAAACGGTAAGAAACAACTCCAGCGTACAGGTGATCACTTACAACTTGGACCATTATCATCGTTAAATGAGTCAATTTGTGGGTTGAAAGTATCATGTAACCCGATAACTTTATCTTATGGTTTGCATGTAAGATTAAGACGGTAGCTTTTACCAACTTTGATGCCCAACGGTTACAGATTATATTGGAAAATGGCATCCCAATTGTTAGCAATCAGGTAATTAAGTGTAATACTCATGGTTTCATATTTATATCTTATTCTGAGATCAAGTTTAAATGTGGCATTACTATGTGTTTGCTACTATTACCAGGTTCAACATTCACTTGTGGACATGCGACCTCAACAAAGAATGGCAAAACTCTGTCAGCTCACTAGAGTCAAACTCATAACGTATGTCTCTCTTTCTGGCACGTGCACACGCACACACACATACAATTATGCTTATAAGTTAGTATTACACATTGCATTTTTGATAGCTATGGAATAGTAATGGGCGGACTATTATCCGAGAAGTTCTTAGATACCAAGTTGTCAATCCCTTTTGCAAGACATCCACTTAACACTCATAACCTCACATTTTTGGTGAAAGCGGATAAGCGTTACTAGTTTGATATCTTCCTTGTTATGAGGAAGTTGATAGGGATTTGTGGCTCATAATATCACATCTGTCAGAATATATGTTGTTTTTTACATGAATAGTCTTTGTCAATAATGCGGCTGAGCATACGGTCGCCACAATGTTTGTGATGAAATTTAAGCTTGAAAGTGTAAAGACATAACGGGTTCATAAGCAACATTTGTTGGTATGCGATTTTTTAATTAATTTTCTAATCCCAATACTCTACAAGACATCACTATTTTCCTAGTAATGAACAGACTAAACAGATATATGAAATGATCAAAAATATGATTTACATTTTAAAAGACTCTCGCTATTTTCCTGATTTCCACAGAGTTGCTAGCATATAAGTAGTTCTTTCACCTTGGTGAATCGAGATCTTGTTATTTCAGTTGTGGGGCAACTAGTGGTATTTAAAGCGCGAAGGGGCATGCCTTATATTTAAAATGGTATGAAGCAGCTCTTTATATATCCCCATAGTATGGCACTCATAAGTAATAATCGATAAAAGTATGACCTTACATGGTTAGTTTGGTTTGCTCACATTAGTATTAAGGTTAAAACAATATCCACCTAGCTTTGTTAAAACTTAGATCTATAGGCTAGTACTGTATTTAATGCTTTACCAGTGGTTGTCACCACTGAGGAACTTAAATTAAAATATAACATATCTTTGATGTTTATATAAGTTTTCTTGCTTTACTTACTTTTTTAGCTAGGTAAAGGTAAATCTAATTTTTTGGGGCAATGTTACATTTGTTTAATTTTTTTTTTGCATTAGCTAGTAATAAGTCCAGCAAGGATACAAGATATGGATTGGATTCCATCTTGACACATGACGGGGAGAAGCTACCATGTTGGCCACTAGAAGCTTTATCATCATTTAAAGAAAATATTGGTCTTGAAGCTTATCTTAAGGTAACCTCGGTATGATTCATGAGGGGCTGTTTTTCCGTAGCTTGCATGTTGCTGATAATTTTGATTTAACTTTTCAAACAGGGAAGGCACATTGCTTGGAAACACCTCTGCTCATTTTATTAATGTTCCTACTGTAATGCGGATGCAACAATTTTAACACAAGTAAGTCAGTTATCTTTGGTCTTTTAACCTTGTATATCTCTTTGTTGACACTGTAAGATGTATGATTGGCTTTTAAAACACAAATATCATTTACTAGGAGAATTCATATTCTTGCTTCCAAATAAACAAAGCATAAAAAGCTTGAAAGTCTCAAACTAGCTGACTTGGGAAAACATGGCTATATCCTATAATTAAAATTCTTGTTTGCATATGAAGTAAATTAGTATGTATACGATTTTGGCTTTAGATTCACTCAACCAACACCTAACATTTCAGTTGGAAATATGATAGCTTAAATGGGGTGTTTCTTCAGCTAATTTTGTGTTTATTTGTATTTTTTGGGGTGTCAATTTTTTAACACAACATCAAATGCTTTTTCTTTGATGGTAATGACATGATTGATTGCCTTCTGTTGTGTCATTTGTCATTGTTAAATAAGTTTCCAATTTGTTTCTGCACTACTGAAAACCGTTTTATTTGTTGTATAACCATTTATTTCATTAATTTACATGTAGGTACCTTGGAGTGACTAGTGTCCATTAGAGAACAAAGAGTTGAACACCATCATCGGTGCATGGTTTACACTGTGGCAAGATTAATCCCAAAGAATTATGTTCAGTTTGTTGAATTCTAGTGTTCTAATTTAGATTTTGTCTAGGATTTATGCTTGGCTGAAATTAAGTATTCTCTTAATTTACTTTGTTGATATCGACATTTGTAGTGTACTTTTATCACTTTATATATATTTGCTGCATTTAAATTTCTTTATTTTGGTGAGTCAAATTGTAGATTATAAAATTTCTAAAAATTTGGTAAATTTCAAAAATGATTTTTTTTTCTTTTTTTTTTAATAAATAGATTTACAAAAAAGATTGGTTTTGAGATAAAAACATATCTTGTTACTCTATATAAAGACAGGTTGGATGCTCTTATAAAGACAAGTTGTGGGAGAACCGGTGTCAATGTCCAAAAAATGTGTTTGTTTACTCTATAATGGAAACCGATTCTTAGGAGAAAACCGGTGTTGATGTTTCTGTTGGGAATTAAGGTAATCTACTGATTCTGCCGAAGCACAAACTACTGATTCTGCCGAAGCTTCAGTCGAAGAGATTCTGCCGAAGAAGAATTGATGCTGCCGAAGTTATACTTCAGCAGAAGTGATAATGCAGAAAGTGGTGTTGCTGCCGAAGTGGGAACCACGTAGGAGAGATAAGCTCAGTTTAGAGTAAAAGTCAGCGCCGTATGTATAGGTTGGCGCCGTATTATGTAGAGCTTATCAGAATAAACAAAATGATTAACAAAACAATATGATTAGTTGCATGCTTGTCTAGTTGCATGCTTAGTCTAGTTTGTAGTAGAAGCGTAATTTGTCAACGCTCATTAGGGTTTCTTGCCTATATAAGAAACCATATTAGATTGTAATAGAAAAGCTTTTTAAAAAAAAGTTTCTCAAGTCTTGTAATCTATCCGAAACATAGAGTTTCTATAATCAAAGATCCATAGAGGATCAAAAGTGTTCTTAGTTACTATAACTTGTATTCATTTTCCGCTACAATACCAAGTTGTAGAGATCTTCTATTAGTTTGCTTGTGATTACATAGGCAACGCTAACGATCCCCGAGTGCTTAAGATCTATCAAGGTCTGTGTTTACAACAAGTGGTATCAGAGCCTCGGGAAGTCTCTACGATACTAAGAACCATTCTCACCACCATACAATCAAACATTCATTCACCATGCCTGGATCCGATAATGAAAATGAAGTCACCAACACAAACAACACCAACACCACTTCCATGCAACAGCTCAGTCTCACAAACAGCAATGGTAAATTTCCTTATTTAAAGAGGGAAGAATATGAAATTTGGACTATGAAGATGGAAAACTGGATTTCAAATATTGATTGGAATCTGTGGGAAGTAGTGAAGAAAGGAAATAGTCTAAAGAAGATGATTCCTGACAGAGATGGGAAGTTTATCATGGCTCCACCAAAAACTGCTGAAGAAGTGCTGGCCATGCAGAGAGAGCATAAAGTGAAGACCATTTTGCTTCAAGCCATACCTGAAGATCATCTATGTGATTTTCACCATATGGATGATGCTAAAGACATATGGATGGCTCTCAAGGCAAGGTTCGGTGGAAATGAAGAATCAAAGAGAATGAGGAAGTCCATGTTAAGACAACAGTTTCAGGACTTCAACATATCAGAAGAAGAAGGTATCCACAAGGGATACGACAGGTTCCATAGGATATTGAGTCAGCTGAATCAGCTGAATGCTAAACCGGATATGAAGATTGCAACTCAAAGTTCTTGCGGTCCTTGCCACCATCATGGTTGCATGTTAGTATTGCACTCAAGGCTAAAGGAGGGTTGGACATGCTCACCTTTGATGAGCTATACAAAAGACTCAGAACTCTTGAACCAGATGTCAGGACTCCCTACCGTACATCTTCTTCTAACCATGCAGCTTTTGTTGGGACATCTCATTCCAACATGATGGTACAAGCTCCTAGCACCAACTATTTTCCATCATCTCCTAGTTCCAACTACTTTCCATCATCATCTTCAACTCCCCCTTCACCACATATCCCTCGTCCCACTCCACCAAGTTCTCAAGCTAGGTCTAGTAGTGTGATGGAGGATGTTCTTCATTCGTTTGTTGCTGACTATGATACTCAGCAGTATCTTGCATATGAAGACTTTGATCAGGTGGACCCTCTTGAAATGGAGGAAATGAAGCTGAAAATGCAGGTGGCTTTGCTGTCAGTGGACATCAAAAGGTTTGAAGAGAAGGCTGGAAGGAAGTTTGTTTTCAAAGGAAAGGAACCAGCTCGCTTTGATAGGGGGAAAGTCAGGTGCTACTCTTGTCATCAGATGGGGCATTTCTCTAGAGAATGCAAGGGACAGAAAGAATGGAGATGGAGCCAAATATCTTTCCTATCAGCAGAAACAGCAGGAAGCTGGAGCTTCAGCAGCTCTCCTCACCATGGATGAACAGGTCAACTGGACTGCACATGAACCTGTTAATGAGGAAGCTCATGATACTGACAAGCTTGACTGCTTGCAAGGTGCACTTCGGATGAAAGGCATGATCAGTTTGCCTTAATGGGACTGTCTCAGGTACACAATTGTATATTTGGCTGTAGTCTTAGATACAATGAACTTAAGGAAGAATTTGATGCTATGAAACCTAAGTTTGATGCATGTTATATTGATAATGAAGCTCATAAACTTGCATTAAAAACTGTAGAAAGACAAAAAGTATGGTTTCAGAAGAATCAAATAGCTTATGAAGAAAGATAAAAGTGTTACAGTTTGATCTAGAAGTTGCAAATAATTACTTAAAACTGTCTGAGAAAGCAAAGGATGAAGCGGTGTCTGAGAACCTAGAACTTAAGGCAAAACTAACTGAGGAAATTGATAGGAATAATGAATGGCAAATGTCTGGTAAAAGCTTAAATAGAATCATCTATACTAGTCAATCTCAGACATGTCCTATAGGTTTAGGTTTTCAAAAATATGTAGGTCCAGAAGCTAAGTATGATAGGCGTAAACCTACATCAGCAGGATTAGCTAATTATGTTAAAGAAGGTATAATGCATGCTGTCCCTGGTCCCATTAGAGGTGAGTTCATGCCCACAGACCTATCCATCACTGTTGACTTTGATGGATCACATCACTTATATGGCAAAAAGTCAAAAGACTTGCCAGACCCTGATACCTCATCTAATGACTTTGTCTCTTGCTCTGACAGTGACAATTCATCGGATCAAGGGTCTACTTCCTATGAAAGCTGTGATTCAAATGAGAAGTCTGACCTTCCCGAGCCTGAACCAACACCCAAGTCTGCACCCCAGTCTACTTGTGAGCCCTCTAGGGAAGCTGCTGAGGAATCATCTTCCAAGACAGTTTCTCCTGAAGACTTATCTTTTAAATGTTTGAATAATCAGTCTGTTAAAATCAAGTCCTTAAATGTATCTGTTTTAAGTACTTCTGCATGTAATCCAACATCTTCCTATTTGAATAAAACTTCTAAGAAGAAGACATGTTTGTATGTGGCAGTAAATTTCATTTGATTAAGGATTGTGATTTTTATGAACAAAGATTGGGTGCATGTGCTACTCTCCAGAAACATAAACCTAACTGGACCAATGTTGCTAATATTCCACCTTATGTCCCACAAGCAGCTAAAACTGACTCTCATTGGAGAAGTTCAGTTACTGGACCTTATGGCCAACCAACGAGTTCATACTTTAAACATGACTATTGGCCTACATATGTTGACTCCATGTATGCCGGGATGGGATATGGGAGCACTGCTGTGAAGCCCTCAGCAGGTTGTTCTTGGACTAACAAGGGACCTAATTATCAATGGAGGACCAAGAACAATGGTGGATCCTCTAAAACTTCATGCCCTAAACCTGTGATCCACAAGGCAGGTTCAAGTCAGTAATGACTTGAGCCTCCTCTGAATACTAACTGTTTGTATATATTTTTGTTGTTGTTTGTAGGATCATCCCTTTAAGCATAAAAATGTTGGTATTGTTGATAGTGGTTGTTCCAGAAGCATGTCTGGAAACAGGGATATGATGCACAATTTTGTCCCTATAGAATGAGGAGGCAATGTGACTTTTGGAGGAAGTGATGGTAGTATCACTGGGAAGGGCACCATAAAGACACCTCATCTGGATTTTGAAAATGTGTACTTTGTTAAGGAACTTCAACATTTCAACTTGTTCTCTGTTTCACAAATCTGTGACACTAAGAACAAAGTTCTCTTCACTGAGAATGAATGTCTTGTGCTGTCTTAAGACTTCAAACTCCCAGAAGAAACTTCAATTCTGCTGAAGGTTCCTCGAACTCACAACTTATACACATTCAACCTTAATGAAGTTCAACCAGGTGGTGATCTCACTTGCTTGGTAGCTAAAGCATCTCTTGATGAGTCCACTAATGGCATAGAAGAATGGCGCATGTGAACTTCAAGACCATTAACAAACTCTCTAAAATGGGTCTTGTTGAAGGACTTCCCACCAAAGTTTTCACAAATGATCACAATTGTGTCGCTTGCAACAAAGGAAAACAACACAGAGCTTCTTACAAAGCTATCAATGCTATGAGCATCATTACTGAACCTCTTCAGTTGCTTCACATGGATCTGTTTGGACCAACTCAAGTCAGAAGCATTGATCATAAGTTCTTCTGTTTGGTAATCACTGATGGCTATAGCAGATTTGTTGGGTTTTCTTTCTCAGAACCAAAGATGAAACATCTCAAGTGCTGACTGAATTCATCACTCTTGTTGAAAATCAGTTGAACAAAAGGTTAAGGGAATTCGGTGTGATAATGGGACAGAGTTCAAAAATGCTATTCTTATAGAACTCTGTGGGTCAAAAGGCATAAAAAGGGACTATAGTAATCCAAGAACCCCACAACAAAATGGGGTGGCTGAAAGAAAGAATAGAACCTTAATAGAGGCTGCTAGATCCATGCTTGCAGACTCTAAACTGCCCACTATGTTCTGGACTGAAGCCGTTGGCACTGCCTGCTATGTGCTAAACAGGGTGTCCATTACCAGACCACAACTCAAAACCCCATATGAACTTCTCTTTGGAAAGGTTCCTGTCATTCACTACCTAAAGCCTTTTGGTTGTCAAGTGACCATTCTGAACACAAGTGATCCGTTGGGAAAGTTTGATGAAAAGGCTGATGATGGTTATATTGTGGGTTATTCAGCTCATAGTAAGGCCTACAGGGTGTATAATTTGCAAGCCAAGAAGATAGAGGAGACGTTGAACCTGAGATTTTTGGAAGATAAGCCTAATGTTCAAGGACAAGGTCATTCATGGTCCTTTGATCTTGACTACTTAACTGATTATCTGGGTTACCACAGACATTTGGCTAACCAAAATGCAGGTTCTCAAGAGTCTCCAACTAACAATGCAGGTCCCTTAGATGATGACTCTGAAAATGAGTTTGAAGATGATGAGCAACCCATACTTGTGCCTTCTTTCTCCCCTAACAATATTGCAGGTACAACCTCCAAGGATGCTGCTGATTCGAGTGATGAAGATGACTCTCATTATGCTGAGGACCTAGCTAGGCTTCAGACTCAAGAATTTGCTGCCAAGCTTGAAGCAGAAAAACTGAATGGGGACGTGGCTAATGAAGGAATCAGCAGAAACCTCGTGTCTGCTGAAGTTGACTCTGTCTCACCTAACTTTCCCAAATCTGCTGAAGGCTATGCTGTTCCTCCTCAAGTATCTTCAGACTTTGGTGAACCCTATACACGCTTTCCAAAACCTTCAGATCTTGGAAATCATCAACCCAAAGCTGGCATCTTCACCTCACCCTCTTATGATACTGAATTTTAACCAACCATCACTAATCTTGATTCATCCATTGAAGTCAACCCCACTACTATTCAGAGGATCAACATAGCTCATCCTCAATCCAACATCATAGGTGATCTTCTGGCACCTGTTAGAACTCGCAGGGCTATCACCAGTCCTCAGTTTGGACAGATTGCTTTTCTCTCTTATGTCTCCAACCAGCAAAGAGACAATCACACAGACCTCAAGCATTGTCTGTTTGCTTGTTTTCTTTCTCAAGTGGAACCAACCAGTGTTTCTCAAGCTCTCAATGATTCAAGTTGGCTAGAAGCAATGCAAGAAGAGATGCAACAATTTCACAACCAGCAGGTTTGGATTTTGGTACCACTACCTGATGGCAAATATGCCATTGGGACAAAGTGGGTTCTGAAGAATAAGAGAGATGCCCGGGGTGTTGTGATCAAAAACAAAGCAAGGTTAGTAGCACAAGGCTTCAGACAGGAGGAAGGAATTGATTATGATGAAGTGTTTGCCCCTGTTGCCAGAGTTGAAGCAATTCGCATTTTCTTGGCTTATGCTTCTTATATGGGCTTCATGGTGTATCAAATGGATGTCAAAGGTGCTTTTCTCTATGGTGAGATTGAAGAAGAAGTTTATGTCTCTCAACCCAAGGGCTTTGAAGACCCAGATCACCCAAACCATGTTTACAAAGTTGTTAAAGCTCTCTATGGCTTACATCAGGCTCCAAGAGCTTGGTATGCTCGGCTTTCATCATTCCTGCTGAAGCATGGCTATAGGAGAGGCGCTATTGATAAAACTCTGTCCCTCAAGAAGAATTACTCCGACATCATTCTGGTGCAAGTTTATGTGGACGACATTATCTTTGGTTCCACAAATGAAGCTTGGTGCAGGGAATTTGAGGAACTGATGAAGGGTGAATTTCAAATGAGTGCTATGGGAGAGCTTACTTTCTTTTTGGGTCTCCAGGTTCAGCAGAAACAGGATGGCATTTTTATCAGCCAAGATAAATATGTCAAGGACATTTTGAAGAAGTTTGGTATGGAAGGTGTTAGGACTGCCACAACACCTTATGAAGCTCCAAAGACTAAAGCAAATAATGAACCAGATCTGCCTGTGAATGTTCATCTATATAGGTCCATGATTGGTTCATTGATGTATCTGACAGCTTCAAGACCTGATATTACATTTGCTGTGAGTGTTTGTTCTCGACATCAAGTCACTCCACTTGCTTCCCATCTCAATGCTGTCAAGAAGATCTTTAAGTACCTCAAAGGCCAACCTCTTTTAGGCCTTTGGTACCCAAAAGAATCTCCTTTCAAGTTGGAAGCATATAGTGACAGTGATTATGCTGGTGCAAATTTGGACAGAAGATCCATAACTGGGGGCTGCCAGTTCCTAGGCAAGAGGTTGATTTCTTGGCAATGCAAGAAACAAACAATTGTGGCTACCTCCACTACTGAAGCAGAGTACGTTGCTGCTGCAAATTGCTGTGGACAGGTCCTTTGGATTCAGAATCAATTGCTGGACTATGGGTACAACTTTATGAACACTACAATTCATATAGATAATCAAAGTACCATTTGCATAGTCAAAAATCCAGTTTTTCACAGCCGAACGAAACACATTGAAATCAGGCACCACTTTATAAGAGATGCTTATGAAAAACATTGATAAAAGTGGCAAAAATCCATACTGATGATAATGTGGCAGACTTATTAACAAAAGCGTTTGATGGACCAAGGTTTCAACACCTCGTGGTCAATATTGGCATGCTAAACCCTTGACTGCATAGTTTAAGGGGAGGCATAGGCCTCAGGGGAGGCATATGCCTCAGGGGAGGATTTATGCAAACTCTGCATAATTTTTGTATAATATTTTGTTTATTTGCACTAACCTCTAATATTTCTCTAGTTTGTTTGTTTTTGTGTATGTTTTTGTGTCTATTTTGCAGTTGTCTGTAGTCTGCACTGCGTTTTGTCTATTCCTTATCTGGATTGCAGTCTGTATAACTCATCAAATTCATCAAGAGTGGCTCATTAGTACATGGTCAAATAGCTGAAAGAGTGTTGCTTGTTTCTTCTGATATCAAAATACTGAAGCATACAATTTGATTCTACTGAAGTTAATACTGAAGAAAAGAAAATAAAGTCAAATTGTTCATTCATTCATTCAAGAAACAGTTTACAGCTTACAGCTTACATAAAGTCAACCTACTTCTATTTTGCATCCTCAAGCTAAGCCTAATCTAGTGTATATCTTTCATTCCGAAATCTAATGGAATGCTGGATATGCGTTAAATGTTGGCTTTGCTTTCGTAGGTCTTGCGTAATCACCCATTCCGCTTAACTGGCTGGTTGGATATGCATGACCAGGATGACGAGGATGCTAAGGACCAAAATGGACGGATGGATTGATGCAACCGATTGATGAAGACGATGACCACGCAGGATGACGTAGAGAACTATCGTGTCCTGTGTGCTTCATCTATTTATTTCAACCAAAATGCAATCGATCCACCCTCCTCAAGCCCTTCTACTATACGATGTGTGTTCATGCACCAAAAGATGGCGCAGTGAGACCAAGAACCACCTCTCTATCTTTGGGGAGTGGCGGATTCCTGGCACGTGGTCTTTGTGGAGACCAAGGTGCTAGAGGTTGGGAGTAAGACGTTCCCTCCTTATAGGAGTCATCAGAATCATCAGCAGATTCACTTGGGGTCACTACACTGTCATCTTCTGAAGAAGGGAGAAAGGGCGATTTACTTGGTCTTGGATAGGGTTGAGGAAAGTAATGGAACCATGGGTTTGATTCACCACTTGATGATGATGAAGAAGATGATGAAGATGAGGAAGTAAGATCTATGATCTCAGGCTTAGTGGTCATGGTGCAATTTTGTTATTTGGGGTTATTTTTCTTCTAGGGTTTATGGTAAATATTGGGGATCTTGGTGAAAAGATGAGTTACATTGGGATCATTTATAGACGGGTTGAGGTTCAATGAGTTTAATGCAAGTGGGTGGCACAGTAATTCTAGAAACTTACCGAAGATATTCTTATCTTTGATGCATTCTGCTGATGCCATAACTTCAGCAGATTGATCATATGTTTCTGCCGAAGTGTTAGTTTGGGTTAGGTCAAAGATACAATACGCGTCAGCAATGGTCAACCAAACGGTCCATTTTTCTTTGACTAAAATTTGGGCAAAAAACACTCCACCCACCTTCACTCGCTTCAGAACAAACAAATTCCCTCTCATTCCACTTTCACAAACACTCTCCATTTCAAAATCATAATCCTAAACACTCATATCCCTCATGGCTCTTGAATTTAAATATGATCACAACAAAGTTGCATTTCTGGGAAATGGCAAGGGATATGAATTGTACGAACAAATGGTGGAATTCCTAAAAGGTCCAAGATTCGTTATGCTCTAACTCATTCTCCAAACGAGATATATGAATCTCTGATTACTCAATTTTGGGCAACTGCTGAGAAGAGAAGCGAGACTGAGATTAGGGTTGTGATTGATGAAATAGAGTACACTGTGACCGAGGACCTAATCAGAAGGAAGCTTCACCTGGAAGATGCTGATGGAGCACTTTACTCTAATCAGGAAGATGTGCTGAATGGGCTAAGGGCTATTGGCTATCGTGGTACTAGAACTGATATGTGGCTAAAGAAGGAACTCTGCCCCAAATGGAGGTTCCTGGTTCACACACTGCTTCAATGCATGAGCAACAAGACCGGAGGATGGGACCAGTTCTCTACCAGACTGGGATATGGTATTGTGTGTCTTTCTCAAGGGGTAACTTTCAATTTTTCTAAGTATATTTTCGAAAACATGGTTGAAAATATTCAAAAGACAAAGGGAAAATTTCTAATGTACCCAAGGTTTTTACAAATCATATTAGACACCCCTACCCAAGCTCAAGCTTTTTATCCCATAGGCTCTTTAACTGCTAAATTATTTGCAACCATGAAAACCCACTTTCAGGGGGAACATCATCCCTTGCTAGCTGCCATGTTGCCCCATGGTAATGAGGCTGCTGATGAGGTGAATGTGTCTCATAATCCTCCTACCTCACCTGTTGCTACTGATGGTGATCCATTGGTTAACATTGGTGAAGGCCCATCTTCTACTGTTGAAGCAACTCATGTTGCTCCAGACCAACCACTCTGTCCCAGTCCTTCACCCACACTTGCTACTCACGATGAGTCAGATTTGCATAGACCACCCACACCAAGTCCTGTGAGGGATCCTCTCGATGAAGGTCTTCCTCACATCGAGCATGACCATGTTTCTACTAAAAGGTCCAATGAGGATCCCTTTACCACAGAGCAATCTGCTGGTGGAGCTGAGGACCCCATTACACTCTCATCTGTGTATGCTCTTGTCAACAGGTATGCTGCAGAGGTTAATGATCTGAAAAAGGAACTTGCAGAGACAAAATTGTCTTTTGGGGGTAAATTGAAGAACTGCAGAATCAGGTTAAGGTCTTGGAACACAAACTAAAAGGGTCTTCCAAAAGGAAACTTGTGGTTTCCACTGATGAAGAACAAGAAGTTCCTCCCTTTGGATCTCTGGAAATGTTGGCTGAAGTGTCTCTCAATGACCCTTCATCGGTAGCTGCCACTTCATCAAAGAAGAAGAAACCAGTTCTGTACACAAGAAGAAAGAAATCTGATCTTCATAAGGATTCTTCTGAAGCTTCAGAGGAACCTAGGGGTGATAAGGCTGCATCTGCTGATATGCAAATGGAGGATGCATCTCCAGATCTTGAACAATCTTCATCTGTTCGAGAACCATCAGGCCCTTCACCTTCAGCAGATCTTCCTGATGTTGCTGTCTTGACCACTCCAGTTGATAATCTACATCAACATGTTGATCTAGGTACTCCAGAAGAAATTCCTATAGTTGATCTAACTAAAGAAGAGTGTGCTAAGCAGCCTGATGATAAAGGGAAAAATGTCATCACTGAAGATGAGCTTGGTCCTAACCTGGTGACTGAGGAGGAAAGACTTGGTCAAGCAAGTAGATTGGCAGAGTTTGAAAAGACAAAGGAAAGTGTAGCATTGGCTAAACAACTTGGAACAGAGGAATTTTCATCTCTAACTCCTGAGAGAAGAAAAGAACTAGATGAACTGAGGGTTAAGATGCCTGCTGATCACTGGGATATCCTCACCCAGCAAGTCATTTCAAAGCCTTCTCTAGCTCAAAGTATATTAGGTGAAGATTTCCTCAGTGACAACTATGTGGAGCGAATGATGGCTCAGGGACGACAAAGGAGACAAGAAGCAATTGCACAAAAGAGGGCCATCCAAGCTCAGAAGGCCAAAAAACAAACCTCCCACTAAAGATGAAATGAGAAGAGTGGTGAAAAACCAATACTCACAGTCCAACTCTGGCCTAACAATGAAGCAAGTCAAGGCTTTTCCTGATCATGTCCTGTATCGAAAATATAACCAAATCATGGAGGAAAGATCATTATCTTTAGCAAAGTCTCTCAGCCTAAAGAGGACTTCAGAGAATGAAGCTGCTCCAGAAGCCAAAAGACTCAAGGCTGATGATGCTCCAACCAAGGAATCCTCTCCAGTCACTCCTGCTGAAGCAACTTCTGAAGTTGCCTCCTCTACTGCCAAGGGTCAATCTGCTGAACCATCCTCCATTCCTCCTGAAGCATCTGAAGCATCAGCTCCCTCTCCCTCAGTGGCACCTGGTGTCACACTGGAAGATTCTGAAGCAAAGGAAGCTGATCTCACAGAAACTAAAACAGAGAGGGCGATAAGGATATTCCACAGGATGAAAGCACTTCGCACTTCAACCATGTCTCCATCTACTGATACATGCCCCACTACAGATGCACAAGATGAAAATGCTCCCCCTCAGGAAATCTATCTGCCTGGGAGGAGAAAGAAGACTAAGGCCAAAATATCTCCTTTGGATCTTGAAGCTGATGACTCAGCTTTCATTGTAGAAGGGTCTACTGCTGATTTTCCTGATGGATACTCAGAAGGGTTGATAGGGTGGAACTTAAAGAAGGATGAGCTGAATGTTCTTCATCGAGGGGACTCCATTTTAATGGAATTTACCTTTCTAAAGGAAATTCTGCACTTGATTGACAGGGCCGACTTAATTTCTCTGTTCACTCAAGTTTCCACTCATTACTGCGACAAGGAACCACAAGGTTCTGGGATGTTCCTACCAGGAGATCTTCAAGTCCTGCTAAACTCCCACATTCCCAGGAGCAAAGCATCTTCAATTTGGGACAACTCACATCGGTGGAAGCTTACATCCTGGAGATTCTATCCTCTCCCTCGTATACATGCACTTGAAACGAAGGGTGGAATTACTGCGTGCATGTTGTCTGAAAGAAAATATCCTCTGCCTAAAAGACTTATGGAAAAGATGTTGAGTCAGAAATTGGAAATTCCTCCAGATCCTGTGGGAAATGAAAGACAATCTGCTTTAACACTGGTAGGATTGATCAAAACTCAACTCCAACAACTGCAATAGGCCTCATCCATCTCAGGACACTTGGTACTCTCTGCACTTCTTTGTTTTGTTCATTTTAATTTATGTTATTGGTCTATTTTTGTCAAATTTTTTCCATAAAAAGAAAAAACTCTCACAAAAACATCATTTTAAAAATAGTGATAGCGTTTATTTAATAAAAATTAGGTCTCAAATTTTCCTTTTCCAATTATTATTAAGCTTTTTCAGTTTTATATATTTTCTTAGTTGTTAAAAAAAAAAAAAAAAAAAAAAAAAAAAAAAAAAAAAAAAAAAAAAAAAACAGGTTTGTTTGTTATTAAAATTTTTTTTGGTCTTTAACTCACCCAATGTACCTTGTGTATGTCAAAGAGTTGACTAGTCCAAAGGGTACAGCTTTGGTAAAAACACATCAAATCTGTTGATAGCTGTAATGGTTTGCTCAAAATCATAGGGTTTGCAACCACCCATGCTTAACTGCTGAGGGTTGTATGGTCATCAATTCACCATGGTCTATTCCTGTTTGGAATCCAAGAATTGGCTAGCCCACATGAATATGGCATGTGGTAAAGGCACCTGTCTCCATATTTGGTTCTCAATTCACCAATCCTAAGAATTGACTAGTCCTGAGCAAACGGCTACAGGTAAAGACAAGCCAAATCCGTTTATATGGTTGCTGGTTTGCCAATAAATCAGATGGTTATCAATGTACCATAGTTTTCGAACTTAAACATGTGGCTACTCCAGTAGTAATGGCTATTGGTAAAGAGACATCAAATCCATTAATTTCAATGATTCACCTCTCACAGGAGTTAACACACCTGGAAGTGATGAGAATAGTATTGAACTTATATGTTTTGATGTACATGATGTCATATGTTGCTGCAAAGACCTGATGCTTCACAGTTCAGTCATCATAGAGATGTTCTTCTTCTGAATCTTTGTTGCTGATCCTCAAGTTATTGTCCACTCATTGCTCAAACCACTTTATGGTACAAACCTCAAGGAAGCCGTTACAATCCTCAACAACAGTATCGATCTATCAAGGAAACTGGAACTTAACCTAGTCAAATTCCAGTTTAGGGGAGGATTGTTGGGAATTAAGGTAATCTACTGATTCTGCCGAAGCACAAACTACTGATTCTGCCGAAGCTTCAGTCGAAGAGATTCTGCCGAAGAAGAATTGATGCTGCCGAAGTTATACTTCAGCAGAAGTGATAATGCAGAAAGTGTGTTGCTGCCGAAAGTGGGAACCACGTAGGAGAGATAAGCTCAGTTTAGAGTAAAAGTCAGCGCCGTATGTATAGGTTGGCGCCGTATTATGTAGAGCTTATCAGAATAAACAAAATGATTAACAAAACAATATGATTAGTTGCATGCTTGTCTAGTTGCATGCTTAGTCTAGTTTTGTAGTAGAAGCGTAATTTGTCAACGCTCATTAGGGTTTCTTGCCTATATAAGAAACCATATTAGATTGTAATAGAAAAGCTTTTTAAAAAAAAAAGTTTCTCAAGTCTTGTAATCTATCCGAAACATAGAGTTTCTATAATCAAAGATCCATAGAGGATCAAAAGTGTTCTTAGTGACTATAACTTGTATTCAATTTCCGCTACAATACCAAGTTGTAGAGATCTTCTATTAGTTTGCTTGTGATTACATAGGCAACGCTAACGATCCCCGAGTGCTTAAGATCTATCAAGGTCTGTGTTTACAACAGTTTCTAATAGAGACAGGTTGTCAAAACCGGTTTCTATATGTTTTGATCATGGAGATACCCCCCTTCAGAGAGTGGTTCCAAAACCACTCTTCATGGGCCATTTTAACCGGTTTCTATGAGATTTTTTGTAGTAGTGATGTGCTTTGATTTCGAATGTTGAACAGAGTTGCACGAGATCGCAATAGCAATCCAATTGTCGCAGTACATCGGGATTCTGTCAAATACGTAACCATAGTCTTTGAGTTGTGTTCTCATCCAAATGACTTGAGCACAACACGCCGACATGGCTACATATTCTGCTTCTGTTGATGACAACGATGTACAATCCTGCTTCTTCGATTGCCATGACACCAATTTATCACCAAGAAATTGTAATGCGCCTGAAGTACTTTTCCGTGAATCTAAGCATCCTGCGTGATCAGCGTCTGAAAAAGCTATTAGTTCAAAACCAGAATCCTTCGGATACCAGAGCCCCAAATTAATGGTTCCCTTGATGTATCGGAGGATTCTTTTAGCCTCTGAGAGGTGAGTTTCAGTTGGTCTCAACTAATAACGGGAGCAAAGATATACGGCAAACACAATATCAGGCCTGCTAGCTGTTAGATACATGAGAGACCCAATGATACTACGGTATTTGGTAGGGTCCACCAATTTCCCATGTAAATCAGCGTCTAGCTTCTTGGTATGAGCCATTGGTGTGGCATAGGTGTCACAATTTTGCATTCCAAATTTGTTAAGAAGTTCAAGGGCATATTTGGACTGACTCAAGAAAATACCACAGGGTGATTGATGAACTTGCATTCCGAGAAAGAATGTGAGTTCACCCATCATTGACATTTCAAAATGTTTTGTCATTAGTTTTGCAAAAGCATTTGAGTATTTTAAATATGTTGACCCAAAATGATGTCATCCACATAGATTTGAACGATTAAGATGTGAGCCCCGTGATATTGTATGAAAAATGTAGGATCGACCGAACCTTTGGTGAATTTATTGGCAATAAGGAAGGATGATAACTTATCGTACCACGCCCTTGGATCTTGTTTGAGTCCGTACAGAGCTTTGTTCAGTTTGTAGTCGTGGTTCGGGAACTCTGGATCAACGAATCCTTCTGGCTGGCTGACATAGACTGTTTCTTTCAGTTGACCATTCAGAAAAGCAGTTTTGACGTCCATCTGAAAGACCGTTATATTCATATGAGCCGCGACCACGAGAAAGATCCGAACAGCCTCAAGACGAGCAACCGGAGTGAATGATTCTTCAAAGTCAATGCCCTCTTCTTGTCTATAACCCTTAGCCACCAGACGTGACTTATTTCTGATTACGTTCCCTTCAGCATCCAATTTGTTTTTCCAAATCCATTTGAGACCAATGACGTAGACCCCTGTTGGTCTTTCAACCAGTTCCCATACTTCAAGACGTTTAAACTGATTGAGTTCTTCCTGCATGGATTCAATCCACTTGTCTTTTGTCATTGCATCTTTAATGTTTTTAGGTTCAGATTGGCAAACAGTGAGTGCATAAATGCAATGTTCACCATCTGTGTGAAGACGTTGTCTCGTTACGACTGGTTGACTCGGGTTACCAATAATATTCTCAAGAGGATGGTCTTTTGTCCAACGATGTGTCGAGGGTTGATGTTGGTATACATTGTGCAGATTTTGAGGATTCAAATGGCTTGTAGATGATTCCGCAACATCAGGTGCAACAATTTCATTAGCAAACGGGTTAAAGAACGCATTTGGATCAAAATCTGCAGGTGGGGGTACTTCATTGTTCAGAACATCATCAGCTGGTTCAGCGTCGTTGGAAGCAGTTTTTTCAACTGTTGTTGCAGAGTCAACTGGTGGTGCTTCTTCAACAGTAGTTGTTGCAGCAGGTGTATCAGGTATTGGAATATGATCAGGTTGAGCAGCGGAAACATTGGGTACACCTGGAGCACGTTCATCAATATCATCACTAAACAGAGGATAAAATAGCTTTTCCATTTGTTGACGAGTATGCTGGGGACTTGATTCATCTGAAGATGGGATTTGGGGGAAGTTTAAACGGTTGTGATCGGGTTCCAAGCTGTTATGCTCAGAAGCCATTGTGAATATAAATAGAGATTGACGAAGTTTCTGTATCAGCTTCCCCCCAAATTGACAACTGTCTTTAGCAGATTTGAAACTTTGATGTAGTAGACATTTCTTCTAACTTTTGAAGTTTTCAGTATGCAGCGGAATTTGTAGAAGAGCAGAAAACCACACAAGGTAAATCTGACTAATTGCGGAAAATCCGTTCGAGGGTAACATGCAAGAAATCAACAAGATCTTCTCACGTATGTAGACGCATCACACCAAACAAACCACGAAAGACGAAATGATACGACTTTCCCCTGGATGTTGTGGTCTTTCGGAATACTAATCACCTATGAATATGCAATAACTCGATACCAAGACCGTGTGTAAGGCATCATAACACCATATTTGGGTAACTTCACACAAGATCACCCGTGAAATTGAGACGATAACACCAAATTGAAGAAATTCAAGAAGGCATTGGGTTTTCGCAAAGAAGCATGTAGAAGAACAAGGAAGCAATGACCACCTACACACTCTCTCCCCCTCGATGTTTTCAATGATTCAGAATCATACACCATGTATGTTGATGATGAATTGAAGACAGCGAAACCATGTATGTTCAATTAATCGAACAAGTGTGAAGTACCATAAATATCTCGTGAGAATCAACTGCTGACAAAACTGCTTTGTTTAATCACTTTGTTGATCATCAGCTGTGTCATTGTTGTTGGAAACAGTTTGATCTTCTGTTATCGAAGATTCGATTGGAGGTGCAGTTACAGCAACGGTTGTTGTTGTAGATTAATGTGTATCAGAAATTAGAGTATTATCAGGTTGTGCAGCGGAAACATTCGATACATCTGAAGCACGACTTTTGACAGAATCTTTAACCAGAGGAGCAAGCAATGTTCCCAATTTTTGACGATTAAGTATACTAATGGTGCAGCTGATGGATCATTAAGTTTTAGACGGTGAGAAACGGGTCCTATGATGTATTGCAGTAGAAGCCATAGCTGTTGTACCTGAATAGAAAATAGAAGGGGGGCAAGAAAGAAAACATGGATCCCCAAGTGAAACTGGGTTCCAGATGTTAGAAGCATAAGGATGTAGTGTCAATAATATTCTTGACACCTGAACATGCTATTTTGATGATTTCCTTTCCTACCTCAGGGATGGATGTAGAGGGTTTCACACTTGTTATGGTGCAACTACTTAGTATCTTGCCTGTAGGAATCCACCTAAGACCAACAGTTTTGAAAACTCTACCCGTTGGTATCCATCTAAGGTTAGATCTAAGGGATGTTGAAACTTCTTTTGGGAAGAGTCTGCGTCCTATATTGATCCACCTATTAGGTTTCTAAAATTTTACTTTTAGATCAACGGGTTTATTTCTAACTGTTTGAGTTAACTTAGGTTTTGGTTTGCTACTACAAGCATTGTTCAGTAATACACACGAAGGTGATACACTAGGTCGTGAACCTAAGATTCCATCCTTTTGGAGTAGTGCCCTTTTTCTAGCCTTTTCTAGATCATAGTTCTTGTGCAAGTCATTTGTATCATATGAATATTGAATTTTGATGCTCGGTTTAGACATTGTGTTCGAACTAATCCTAGACGGGCCAGGTGCAACAGAAACAGATTTAATAGAAACAGGTTTAACAGAAACAGAAGCATTTTTCTTAGGCCAGGAATGTGGAGTGACTGGTTTTGACAAATGATTAATCTCAACAACTTGGGAAGCAAACCGTGGTTTTGAAGATTTTGATCGTTCATATTTAAAAGCAGTTGGTTGTCTAACTACTGATTATTTTCTGATTGGTTGTAAAGACGATTTCCCCAAGATTGTTTGTTTTGCAAACTTAGTATCCACACCCATGCCAGTTAATCTTCTCAATTTGTTTTGTAAAGCAACATGTGCAAGCCCCTTAGCTTGAATTTGAACTTTTAAATGCTCATTTTCTTTTACTAAAGTATCCACACGATTACTTTGTTCATTCAAAGATTTACTATTTGGCTCAGAATTTAAGAAATTATTTTGCATTTTGAGTTCAAGATAGATGCAATGAGCCTCTAGTTTTGAAACTGAGCAATGGTCTTTTTGAGAAGAATGCTTTCAGATTCAAGAGTTTGATTTGACGTTTCAGTTGAATTGTTAACAACTAAGGGCTGAGACATGAGATAGTTGTCTGGACATTGTGCAACACACTGGTCAATCTCTCCTTCATTTCTGAATTCAGGTTGATCAGTATGTTGTATCGCATTTGCAGTCAGAATATGATCAATAGTAGATAGTAGCTCAACCATTTGTTCTTTGTCAAAGTTCGGCTCGGTGTCATAGATGGGTAAGATATCTTCCTCAACCATTTGTTCTTCGTCAAAGTTGGGCTCGGTGTCATAGTTAAGTATGATATCTTCTCCAGATCTGCTGCTGTCATCCTGCTTTTCCAATGCTACAACCTCATTGTCCGCATTACCGACAGATGCAGTAATCACAACATTCTCAACGTCCATTTGAGCATTCCTTTCATGTACATCAACTCTTTCACCTTGCACGACTGCGGGATTTCGGGAATTTGATGATGTCTGACCCTTGGAATTGTTAATTATTGAGTTCAACTTGTCTTTTAGAAAAATAAACCCTTCTTCCAATTCCACAAATGCTTTATCAGAATACATTGATTTAAACACTCTCTCTCTCTCCTGCAGAAGAATCAAAGAGAAAAGGTGCGAAGTCGATATAGCACACAGAAGTCGATATAGTGAATTGCAATTTCTCTCCAAAAATAATTTTGAAAAATTTTGACTCTCAAAATTTGAAATTTACTATAAAATTCAATTCTAAGGTTGTAAGAAAATTTTGAGTTATGACAATTTTGACGGCAAATTTTACCCGAAAAATTTGAATTTGGGCCCAAAAATTTGAATTTTTGACCAAAATTTTCGCAGTTAAACCAAAATTTGAATCTCGCGTAAAAATTGAACGTTTTTTTTTTTTTTTTTTTTTTTTTTTTTTTTTTTTTTTTTTTGAATACTTGTGTTGTTGATGGATCTTTGTAGTCGAATGAAACTTGTTGTTTGTTGAAGAAGTGCTTAGGCGTAGAAAACCAGCTTATGCGTAGACAAGTAGCTTACGCGTAGAAATAGCTTACGCGTAGAAAGAGCTTATGCGTAGAAAGAGATTACGCGTAGAAAGAGTTTACGCGTAAAAGCACCACCTTGCGCGTAACAATGAGACTTACGCGTAAGAATAGCTTACGCATAAGAATTGAGAAACACTAAAATTAGGCGTAAACTGAAAGTTAGACGTAGAAAACTTATACGTAGGATTAGCTTATGCGTAAGACAAGGCTTAGGCGTAAGAAAAATCTTAGGCGTAAAGAGTTCTAAGCGTAAGTTTAAGCTTATGCTTAAAATTAGGGTTTTGCCCAAAAATCCTTTACACTATCACAGTGTAAACGATATCCAAAGTCAAAGTGTTTTCAGGCTTATCCAAGCAAGAAAACACTGAGTAAACCAAGAAAACTGAAGATCAAACCACGGATTTCTTATGCGTAAGTTTAGGGTTTCGCTTACGAGTAGAAAGTACCAAAAACTGATTTTATGCCCAAAAGTGTTTAGAAACTTGATTTTTATGATGAAGTAGCTTCAATATCACCAAAATAACAAGAAAGTTTAAAACTTGATGATCCAAAACTCTTTTTCACCTTATGAGTAGAAAGAAGTACACGAATGAAATCAAGCTAAAAAACGATTCTACACACATAAAGTTTCAAACTTTTTGCCAAAAACTTAAACTTTAACACCAAATAACTTTTAAAGTACAAGAATCTTGAATTTTAAAGTGTAAAAATGAAAGCTTTTGCGTTTGAAAGATTGAAAACGTGAAACCTTACGCGTACGAAAACAACCTTCAAAACAAAATCGTTTCACCCAACTATTTGGCGAATGATACCACTGTTAGGTTCCCATATTTATAACACAAGCATCAATATAATAAATAGAGAAGAGAAGTGATCGGATGAACACGTTAAACACACACACGTATGAATGAGAAATGTTATGCGTAGAGTGAATGAATAAAATGAACAACCAACCCTCATGGGCTTTCTACATAAGCCTTAGCATGATTACTAACATAAAATCCATATTAAGCTAACTATTACATATTAATTATTAACACTTGAAATCTAGTTTAGGAGTGATTCCAACAATGCTTCAAGCAAATCTCTAAGTACTCACAACCCAAACAAAGTATGAGACATTAACACCTCTTGCGATTATCCACACCGTCATATGAGTGTGACACTGATTAAAACAAAGTAACTCCTAATAGTGATAGTTAACCAGGTCTTCAACCATCCACCTTGACTGCTGGTAACTAGATAAACCAAGTCTTCAACTCAAAATTTTAAGCCCGAGCAAGTTATCAAATAAGAACACGCCTTTGTGAAAGTCAACTTCAATCTCAAATGAGTGATAAATGGTTAACTCCGAAATAATCAGCTTGTGTCAAATATCCAACACGTGAATAAATGTACAACCGGATGTACATTGACCCACTTAATGAACCGGAACAAATGATTCCTCAACATCAATTCCATCTTCCTAAAGATATACATATAGAGGCTGATCTGGAAGATTCACCAATAATGTCTTCAAGCAGATGAGGTAGTCATTTTCCTTAATGTTCATGTGGTTGATTTATAGAGTGCACAATAATCCGTGAAGATTTGGTAAAGTAATACCAAAGAGCGGATCATTTTTCATGAACAATAATCCGTGAAGATTTGGCAAAGGAATACCAAAGAGCGGATTATTATTCAATAGTGCAACTGCAATATTACAATAGTCAATATCAACGCCTCGAGGAATAACTGGAGATTAGGTTTCTCGAGGAGTCACAGCAAAAGAATATGAGCAAGTCTAATTGGGGATTGAATCTGACATATCACTATCCCCCAATTAGTGGTCTCCCATAAAACGACAATCTGTTTGATAAATGCCCAGATTAAGAAGAAGTCTTTAGATAATCAAATGCAACTCGTCTTTAGTCTTCCAACATGCATCAGAAAATGTAGAACATACTGTAGACTCGACCTTCTTCAAGATTGTCCAGTTGGGGAATAGATAGTTAACATCTTCAACACACCAAAAAGCATCCCAATTAACTTACCTCTTGCAAGTCCCTTTAACTAAAATCCCTCCCAATCAAACAAGAACAGAAAGATATTCATCAAGGAAATCATCAATCAGCCCGCAACGAACACACTAAATGGTAACACCAAACTACCAATCACATCAAACAAGAACAGAGAGATTGTTCGGAATCATCATATTGATGTGTACGTGAAGCATTAACCGGAAGCACTTTGTCATTAATCATATCAGCCCGTGTGAAGATGTCAACCAGCGGCTCTTAGAAGAAACTGCATGTGAAGATGATCCGATAAGAAGAGTCTCGGTTCTTACATGAGTTAGGAGCCGTTTGACCATATATTCTCAAATATCAATCAACTATGCAAAAAAAAATTCACACTTCTTCTCCCCCTCAAGAATTGCATACGGAGATGCCATTCTTGATTAAACAAGTGATTATCATCCAAATGTATTCTATTCACACTTCTCCCCCGTAAAATTAGCACATGATGTCGCCATCTTCATTATATTGAGCAAGTGGAATAAGAGTAATTATTAGTAGTCCGGTTCACTTGATGACTGAAGTGCATGGAAAAAGCATGAAGCATGTTGATGAGAATGGTCATAATAAGAAGATTTCTCTTCTTCCGAAGATAAAGCGCACTGACACGTACACTTTTCTTTTCTTTAGAGTACGAGGGCATGAACTGTTGTGTTCATACGTCATTATCTCTCTCTTTACAGCTCTCTTAGCAAAACATGTAATCAACCCCATTATCATTCAGTAGGCTTTTTGTCGTGACAGCTGATGGAGAAAACCCAATATGATGAATTTGACCCTGAAGTAAACTAACCCGAACTCGTGACTTAAACTTGCACAAATGTAACAAAGAGCGGTGTCGAGACTTCATCCTCCATTGAATCTCTAAGTACACTATACTCTTCATCCAACCAACCATCAAGTATAAGACGTACATCACCTCTTGAAAATCCACAATTGAATGTGACAGTGAGCACTACAACGTAACTCCTTAAAGTGATAGTTATTTTGTGGTGGTAAGAGCCCAATTCCCCCAAGTGGTAAAAGAAAAAGTAAAAGACACCCAACAATAACTAGATTTCCAATTCTTCGTTTTTTGATAATAAGCTTGAACAAGGATCTTGAAGAATCTTCATCCAACCATCCCCGATACCTTCAGATACTAAGTACACTTGCCCGTGATATTTCATTTCAACCTCAAATAGATAATACTAAATTAACGCCGTTGTCACATCTTCTGGTTAAAAGCTCAAATCTAGCCTCCTTTTACGTTTTAAGTGAACTATGATAATGGTTTCATCCCGACCATGGTTAAAAAGCACATAACCCCGTAAAACCATGTAATAACCAAACTGCCATGACGAAAATCCAAACACACATCCAATTCATGAAGTACACCCTTTTATCCCTACTTCGAAGTAGAAACCGTAGCACCAGCATCAAAAAAGATCCCGAAATACATTTTCCTATCTCCAGGATGGTTCCATCGTTACGGGATTTTACAATTCTATGGTTTAAACCGAGAAATAGTTTCTTTCGCGGGATTTTACAAAACCAAGAATAAACCTCAAGATAGATCCAGAAATGCTCATTACTTTTACCAGGATGTTTCCATTGTCACGGGATTTTACAAATCTATGATTTAAACCGAGAAATAGTTTCTTTCGCGGGATTTTACAAAATCAAGAAAAAACCGTAAACAATGTCAGCATGAATGTGTTATGACAACTTTGGTTTTGGTGAATATCTGTTTTAGGGGAACATGCAGCGGTTCATCAACAAATCATTATCCAACATCAACAATATCATCAACCATCCAAAAAACACTTTGGTAAACACATCATTCATGCATTCTGTCGGCTATTGCAGTGACAACATGGTGAAGTAAACCCGATATGTCAAACTTGATCATGAAGTAAAATTCCCAGATTTGTTACTTACAAACTTGTACTAATCCTCGTGAAAAAGAAACGGTGTACCCAATGTACAAAACCTCTTGACATTCTCAACTGAGTGAGACACCGAAGTGATAGCTACGTTGTGGGTTAAGCGAGAAAGAACCACACACGTAACTAAATAGCCAAGTCTTTATCACCTTCTATAAATGCCCAAACAAGTCATCTTCGCGGAAGGGTAGAAAGAAATAAGACGAAATAAATAAACGCGCCCGAAAGAGTTCACTTCAAACCCAAGTAAGAAATACCGTACAAACATCCCCGTAGTCAACGTTGTATAATCATCAATTTCAAGCCATGACACAATATACTACGTGAAACTGTGTAGCCCAAAGAATCAAACCTCATAACCCATCGAATCTCATCATCCAATCTCATAACATCAAATCTCATTTTCACATATCATTTCGTCACATAAAATTTCAAGCCCGGTCCAAATAACTGTTCAACTCGATCCGGTCAATGTAATTTCTTGCAATGATCATCTCATGCATTCATATATCTTTGTCATATAATAAATTGCAAAGAATTTGACCAGGCTCCAAGTCCAATTAAAAACCGTTTGAACCAACACTTCAAAACCAAATCAATAGTACCAGATAAGAACCTTGAAGCCATGAATCCTCCGTGAAAATTTATAAATCAAACAACCATTCTCATCCGAATATTAAAACTTATATATCCAAATTTACTAGTAAAAATTCGGATAACATAAATTCATGTAAGGCCATTTGATATTACATTTAGGCATTTGGTATACCAAGCCCGTAAAACCAATCATTTCAGTAAGCAAATCCATTTCAGCCCAGATAAACACGCAATCTGATCCAGTGGCCCCACAACCAACAACAAGAGTATATATCTCAGATATTACACTCACATAATCATTTGATACCCGAAATTTTAACACCAAATAATATTGGAGGCCATTCAAGTGACATATTCCACCAATACACTAATATACTTCACGTAAGAGATACACGGCCCCATTTGAGATTATAACACCAATAAGATTCGGCCCCATCTGAATATATGTGAATCGGCCCATGATCCAACATACACCGGATCCAAATCCACCTCCTTACCCTAATTTTTCGGAGTATATAGCATACTTACTTCTCTCATTTTGACCCTAATCCCAAATATCATAATCAGTTCGCCCCCTTCTCATCCTAATATTTCTCTCAATGAAAAACCTAATCTCACTTAACAAATATTACGCCTCCATCAAAGTAGTTTCACTCCAAACGAATATCTCCTCACTCAAATCTGATAATATCAATACACAGATAATTCCATTCATCTTTCAAGAACACATCTTTATCATCTTATATGTCACCTCATCTTATCACTTCATAAAAATAATCGAACTAAAATAAAATATCACAAACACATCTCAACCATACCGTTTGATTTTTCTATTACATCTTTAGTCCGAATCAAGAGAGTTGAAGAGCTTCAAGATCCTTTGAAGGGGGTCTCGGGTAGGTCATATTTGATTTGATAGATTCGTTATTAATTTTTTATATGAGTTTCAAACGAATCAAGAGAAGAAACTAACATCATTGTTAATTTTCTTCTCTAACGATTCAGATATTGTAATGAAGTTAAGACTTCTCAAATGATCGATGAGGAATAAGGTTGATTCGTGCCAAACCGTCAAGTTATATCACACAAGCTAGCCACTTGTGAATGGCTAACCGTAATAAACTTCAAACAGCTCAGACACCAATGCAATGAAGATCTAGAGGAGTATAGTGTTTCCCCAGGTCGTTAAGTCCCAACGAGCTGTGCGAGAATAATCAAACGTATAGTGATCGGGAGAATTTGAACGGAAAAAGGGTTATGATTGATATTAAATGACAAAGGAAAAATGAAAGAAAATTAAAAAGATAAATTATATTAAATAAACGCTATCACTATTTTTAAAATGATGTTTTTGATTTTTCTTTTATAAATTTGAATTAAAAACTACGTAACGTACAAAAGAAAATGTGAAATCGAAACAATATTAATCTTAAAAATATAAAAATGACATTTTTACAAACCTAATGACAAGAGAAAATTTTTAGAAAAAGAAAATTATCTTTATTACTATTTATTTAATTATTATTAATTAAAAACTATTTTTACCTATTTAATAATACCCTAAAATATAAGAAAATATGAAATAAAGCTAGAAAAATGAAATTATGACTTAGAAAAAATCTAAAATAACTAAAGAGAATTTTCAAAACTAATTTTATATTTTTCTGATTATTTTTCTATTTTCTATGAATTAAAAACTATTTGAAACTACTTAAATTGCTAAAAATTACAAATTTAACTAAGAAAAATCTGGAAAAATTATTTTTTTGCTTTTTATATTTATCTTAACCTAGGAAAAATGAAAACTTATTTTTTTGAAGTTTTTCTGATTTAATTGTATTAAAAGCTAATTAAAATTGCCTAAAAACTGTTTTAAATGAGGAAAAATAGCAAACAGTGCTAGAAAAATATGAAAAATTCAAGAAAGGTCTAAATTAATATTCTGAATCTAAGAAAATTATAAAAACAGTAGCTTATGTATGAGAAGATGGAACTGCAGTGACAAGTGCTTATAAATAAGCACTCAAAATAAGCTAAAGGCCACAAATGAGCACCAAATGAACACAGAAGCTAAAGTATGCTATAACTACTTAATACTGACCTATTTCAACTAGTCTAAACCTCTAAGATGCTAACTGCCATGAGTTGATGTTTAAAAAACTTAAGTGGCAAACAGATTTCTGTCTACTTTTGAAGCTTAAGCACAAGCTTATTGAGAGAGCTTATGTGAAAAACAAAAATGAAGAACTCAAGTCAACCAGCTTAACTATCTCTAAACCAAGTTTCAGACCTTAAGGATCTAAAACCAAGCCTATGCAAGGTCTGCAAGGTGCCTGTCTCACACTCAGTGTATGCTGAGTGTGCACAGGGCACTTTGCAGCTTATTAAGCAGCTTATTTGGAGCTTATAAAGACTTAAAAAAATTTTCCAAAAATCATTTTTCAATTCTTGACCAACTGAAGTTTTTAAACCCAAAGTTTCACTTGATTTGATCCAATGATGAATCAATTAAAAATCACCCAAGTTGAGCTGAAAATGACTTTTTCAATTTGACTTTTCTTAGCAGTTTTGGAAAGTTGACTTTTATGAGATTTGATTACAATTTACCAACTAAAAATGATGAAATGAGCTATAGTAAAACTATATTAAGTTACTCTACTGATTTCTAAACATAAATCAAGCTTTTGTTTTTTTAAAATCCTAACAGTTATGCAATTAAGCTAGATCCTAGGTGATTTTGACTTTCACTGATCTAAGGTCCCATTTTATGACAGGAATAGACTAAGTGAGGCTAAATGAGGTTAAGGCAACTGATTTTGAGCACAAACCAAGCCTTAGGCTCAATTAAGCCACTGATCCAAACAGTAGTTTATACTACTGAAATGCAAATACAGAATCAGAAAACTATTCAACTACTCTATACCAACATTATAACCAGATCAAATATAACTATTTATAACTAAACAACAAAGATCCAATCAACAAATTCAGATTATAGCAGATTTAAGATTAAGGACATATTTCAAAACTTACAAGTGGTCCAACCACTATGGTTTGCAACTGATATTAAAGTACCACTATCCTAAACCCATAACCTACTCAAATTCAACCCATATGCAATTCTGCATCAAACCATACCCACTTCCATGACTGCTTAACCAGAATCTCTTCACAGGTTGACTTTTGTTGACCAATTACCAAATTTGCTTGAATCTGTTTCTTAAGCTTACTAAAAGCTATAAACAGCTTAAATAAGCTTGTTTGAATTGAAATGAAGCTACTTGGAGCTTTGAGTTTAAGAGCTTGAAACTGAATTTTATAACAGTGGATGTAAAAACATGAAACTTAAATGAAACCTTGAATTAATACTTGAAATGAGTTTCAATACACTGGAACAACTTAGTTTGATACAATAGTGCTTGAAATTACAACTTAGAACCTATTAAGACATAAAAAGTTTAAAACGACATACATGTGAAATTAAAAACTAAGTACTACTCCCTCTACTCTCTCTTCTTCCTCTTTATATATGTGAAATTCCTCCCACTTGACCTCTGAGCAGATCCCACTTGCATTTGTAGCCATTGGATGACTTGAGATGATAATGGCCATCGATGAGTTTTTGGCGGGAAAACTCTTTTTTGCCAGTTGGTTCCCATAGCTTGGACAGGGAAAGGGGCATTTAATGTGGCTTTGGAGGGTTGAGGTTGGAGGGGACAAAGTGTCGAGTAGGGTGAGCTAGAGTGGTGGAGTTGCAGAAAAAGTGGTGGTGTAGAAGGTGGGTGGTTTGGAGGGAAAACGAGGGGCGGGTTGGTTTTATTTTAAACGTGGGTGGGTTTGGGTTATTAAACCGGGTAAAAGGTTTGGACTGGACCGGGTCAAAGGGTGTATTGGGCTTGGGATATTATTAGGTTTAGGATTAGTTTTGGATAAAATGTATAGTTTAGGGACCAATCTTGCCAAAATTGAAAAACCAGGGGCCACGCATGTAATTTCTGAAAAGTGATCCAAGGGCTATACTTGTAAATCTCAAATAGTTGAAGGACCATTTTTGCCATTTTTGAAACTCAAAGGACTGAAACTGTAATTTTCCAAAAATTCTCATAAGGACCAAAAATGACAAGTTAGAATTTCCAAAGGACTAAAAATGTTCATTTTCCAATTTAAAATGTCCAGGGGTAAATTCTGTCAATCTTTGAAATTACAGGGACTAAAGTTGCCATTTTTGAAAGTTGGGGGACTGAAACTGCCAATTATGCAAACTTAGCTCGTTTTTCATCTGATTTTAAGCATTTTGCATCTGAAACATATAAAATGCAATTTTGAGATATTTTCAGTATTTTGATGCATTTCTGAGCGTTTTTGAGTGTTTTGAGTTCAGATTTGACCAAAAATGATGAGTATTTACACACTCATCAATCCCCCACACTAAACTATTGCTAGTCCCTAGCAATCTTTTGAGAAAAACTTAATGGATTTGAATCTCTTTACCAAAAGCCATTACTTCTGGAGTAGCCAAATGTTTCAGTTCAAGTAAGAACTATGGTACACTGATAACCATATGATTTTGAGCAAATCACCAGCTTCCAGCGGATTTGATTTGTCTTTACCAGAAGCCGTTTGCTTCTGGACTAGACTAGCCAACTCTTAGATAAAATATCTTTGGTGAGCTGATTACCAATTATGGTTTTCCAACTGCCTTTACCACAAGCCATAAACTTGCGGGCTAGCCAACTCTTCACTTTTAAGGATATGGTGAGCTGAACACCATACAATTTTGGGCAAATTGCAAGCCGTCAACGGATTTGAGATATCTTTACCAAGAGCCGTTTGCTCCTGGATTAGCCAATCCTTTTGTTTATTAGACATGGCGGACTGATAACCGTATGTTGAGTAAGTGCAAAACACTTACTCCAAAAAAATTTTGGCCAAAAATGGGGGAATTGGGTGGTATAATTACATGATAAAATTCGTGAGAATTCCCCCCACACTAGAAATGAATATTGCCCTCAATATTCAAAGTACCGGCGGTTATGCCGAAACTGAGAACGTAAAAAAGAAATACTATGGCCATTATTTTGAAAGATTTTTTTTTTTTTTTTTTTTTTTTTTTTTTTTTAAACTCTTATATACAACAGCGGGGGGCAACTCCCCCACACTAGGGTGGTAGAAAGAAATCAGAAATATGGGTGAAAACCCATATGGTGTGCTACTGTTTTTGATTCCTGAGTCGCTAGCTTGACTCGATCCCCGCATTCATTGGTTCTTGGGGAAAGTTTGTAGATCCGGGACAACCACAGGAGGAATGTCCTATCCAAAATAGTGTTTCAATCGATGACCATTCACTTTAAAATTTGGACCATCGGGTTGAGATAACTCAATGGTTCCATAAGGAAATACTTTAGTGATGGTGAATGGTCCAGACCAGCGGGATTTTAGTTTTCCCGAGAAAATCTTCAATCTTGAATTGAAAAGAAGGACTCGATCACCGACGTTGAAAACGCGGTTTTTGATTTTGGAGTCATGAATCTTCTTTGTCTTTTCTTTGTAGATCAAAGAGTTCTCGTATGCTTGATCACGGAGTTCATTTAATTCATTCATTTGAACTTTCCGGTGATCACCAGCTGTCTGAATATCGAAGTTTGCATGTTTCAAGGCCCAGTATTCCTTGTGCTCAAGCTCAACCGGCAGATTACATGCCTTTCCGTACACAAGCTTGTATGGAGTACACCCGATGGGTGTTTTATAAGCTGTACGGAAGGCCCAGAGTGCGTCATCTAGCTTATCCGACCAAGAGGCACGGTTTTCGCCTACTGTCCTTTCAAGAATTCTTTTAATCCCTCGGTTGCAAACTTCCACTTGCCCACTTGTTTGGGGGTGGTACGCAGTAGAGAGACGGTGAGTTACACCATACTTTTGCATGACTCTATCAAACTGGTCATTGCAGAAATGCGTACCACGATCACAGATTATAGCTCGTGGAGTTCCAAACCTAGCAAAAAGAGATTTTAAGAATTTCACAACAACTCGGGCATCGTTGGTAGGCAAAGCTTTCGCTTCAACCCATTTTGACAAATAGTCAACGGCCACGAGTATGTATTTGTTTCCTCGAGATGAAGGAAATGGCCCCATAAAGTCAATGCCCCAGATGTCAAAAATCTCACACACTTGAATGGCGTTTTGCGGCATTTCATTTCTTTGTGAGATATTCCCGTGACGTTGACAAGCGTCACAGGTTTTGACAAATTCGTGGGCATCCTTGTAAATCGTGGGCCAATAGAATCCGGAATCAAACACCTTCTTGGCGGTGTAGTTGGGGCTATGATGTCCCCCAGTAGGTCCAGAATGGCAAGCCTTGAGAATGTCATTGGCTTCCTGACCATACACACATCGCCTGATGACTTGATCCGCGCAAATTTTGAATAAGTAGGGGTCGTCCCAGAAGTAATGTTTTACATCTTTAAAGAATTTGTTTTTCTGTTGGGACGACATCCCTTTCACCACAAAGTTACCCGCATGGTAATTTGCAAAGTCAGCAAACCATGGGGTAGAAGAGTCTCCACGAAAAGAAACCACATTGAGTGTTTCGAGAGGAAACGTTTCATTTATTTCCTTTTTCTCGAACACATCCTGGTGAGGGTTTTCTAGACGGGACAAATGATCAGCAGCCAGGTTCTCAGCTCCTTTTTTATCACGTATAATGATATCAAATTCTTGTAGGAGGAGAACCCAACGGAGCAATCTCGGCTTTGCATCTTGTTTTGCAAAGAGATATTTGAGAGCCGAGTGATCCGTATACACCACGCATTTGGTCAAGATAAGGTATGGCCGAAACTTCTCAAACGCATACACCACAGCTAATAATTCTTTTTCTGTAGTGGTGTAATGGGTTTGAGCTTCAGTCATAGTTTTACTCGCGTAGTGGATAGGCTGAAAATGCTTGGTTTTACGTTGCCCCAAGACTGCACCGATAGCAAAATCACTTGCATCGCACATGAGTTCAAAGGGTAAATCCCAGTCGGGGGCAACTAGAATGGGTGCTTCCGTAAGCTTTTTCTTTAATGTTTCAAAAGCTTCGATGCACTCAGGTGAGAAGATAAAAGGAGTATCTTTTTCAAGAAGATGGGTCATAGGCCGAGCGATTTTAGAAAAATCTTGTATGAATCTGCGATAAAACCCGGCATGACCTAGAAAACTCCTAATACCTTTGACGGTAGTAGGATGAGGCAATTTAGCAATAACATCAACTTTTGCTCTATCTACCTCAATCCCGTTTTTGGAAATCTTATGGCCAAGGACTATGCCTTCTTTGACCATAAAGTGGCTCTTCTCCTAATTTAGACAAAGATTGGTGTCTTCACACCGTTTTAGCATTTTATCTAAATGGGAGAGACATGTCTGAAATGAGTCCCCAATGACCGAGAAGTCATCCATAAACACCTCCATTGTTTCCACGATCATGTCGTGGAAAATTGCCATCATACATCGTTGGAACGTGCCAGGAGCATTACATAGGCCAAAAGGCATACGTCTGTAGGCAAAAGTTCCGTATGGGCAAGTGAATGTGGTCTTTTCTTGATCCAGCGGATCAATGGGGATCTGAAAATAACCCGAGAAACCATCAAGGAAACAATAGTATTCGTTCCCTGCTAATCTCTCAAGCATCTGATCCATGAAGGGTAGAGGAAAATGGTCTTTACGGGTGGCTTCGTTTAACTTACGATAGTCAATACACACACACCATCCCGTAACCAATCGAGTTGGAATTAACTCGTTTTCTTCATTTGTGACAACAGTTATGCCACCCTTTTTAGGAACACAGTGAATTGGACTGACCCAAGGACTATCAGAGATCGGGTAAATTAAACCGGCATCAAGAAGTTTGAGAACCTCTTGTTTGATAACCTCATGAATCTTAGGATTCACCCTTCTCTGATGTTGGACTGCTTGTTTGAAGTCATCCTCCATCAAGATTTTGTGAGTACAAAACTCAGGGTTGATACCCTTAATGTCGGAGAGTTTCCAAGCAATTGCTTGCTTGTGTGACTTCAAGACCTTTTTGAGAGCAGTCTTTTCCTCCTCAGTTAAGTCCTTAGCAATTATGACGGGTAATTTATCATCACCCTCCAAGAATGCATACTCGAGATGAGGAGGTAGGTCCTTAAGTTCAACCTCGGGAAATTCTTCAGTAGATGTTTGTACTGATTTAATTTCCTCAATCGTGATCTCTTTCGGAGGGAGTGACGGTGATGGATCTTCATTTAACAATTGCTCAAGATAAAGGATATCTCCCTCCGAATCATAAACACCATCAATTCCCGGCGGAATTGATTCATCACTAGCAAGAAACTCATCGATCTCTTCCAGAAAGAAGTCACCTCCCTCAAATGGAGTGAGAGAGGGGGAAGAGTCGGCAATAATTGGTTGAGAAGATGTGGTAGAATCCCCACTCACAGAATTATGAAAATAACCAAGAAATTCTTGAGAGTACTCCTCTAAAGCAATATCAATTAAATCGATTCGATTAACCGATTCAGCATCATAATTTGAGGAGTACCTCGAAGTTTGATCAAGGTTAAAGGTGACAGCTTCATTACCCACACGTAACGTGATTTCTTGCTCAAATACATCAATGAGAGCACGGCCCGTTCTCAGGAATCCTCGTCCAACAATGAGGGGAACCCGAGGATCGGCATCGAAATCAACAACCACAAAGTCAGCTGGAAAATGGAACTTTCCTACTTTCACGAATACATCCTCGGCGATGCCAAGAGGACGCGATATAGAACGATCTGCAAGCTCAAGAGTCATGCAGGTAGGAATAAGTTCTGGAAGAGAAAGTTTCTTCCATACTGAATAAGGCATCAGATTGATGCTTGCACCAAGATCGGCGAGGGCAAAGCATTCAATCATTCCTGGAAAAACACAAGGAAGAAGAAATTTTCCAGGATCTCCAAGCTTCTCGGGAAGCTTCTTTAACAGAACTGCCGAGCAGTTCTCGTTCAAAGGAGTTTTAGCCATTTCAAACAGTTTTTCCTTGTTGCTTAACATGTGTTTGAGAGTTGATGCAAACTTGGGCATCAGCATGATAGCATCCGCAAAGCTTATGTCAAAATGTAGTTCTTGGAAAATTTGAAATTTTTTTTCCATTTGATGACTGGCTTTTTCGCGGATTTTTTGCTCATTTAAACGTGATGGGTAAGGAATAGAAGTTTTGGATTTGGGGTTGTCAAGTGGAGGTTCAAAAACAACTCCAGGTTTGGTTTTGGGTTTCGGGACAACCTGAGGATGGACATTGCTGGTACCTCCGTTATTAGTAGGAAGTTCCTTGTCCTTTGTCGCCTCAGGTTCACTTTCCACTACCTTCGGGAGAGAAGAAGAAGAGGTAGTAGGAATAGCGGGTCCATCATACGAAGCACCACTTCTGGTTGTGATCGCCTTTGCATCGCCCCTCGGATTAGCGATCGTGTTGCTAGGTAAAGTACCTGAGCCCGAGGGTCGATCATTTAAAGACTTCTTAATGTCAGAAATCTGGCTAACCAACAACCTATTCATTTCCTCTTGGGATTTCATGAATTGTTTCAACAACTCATCAGATGATGGTCCAGTTGGAACAATGGCTTGATCTTGTGTAGGAAAATTTTGGCCCCTATTGTTTGGATTAGGGCCTTGATTTTGGAAATTTCCTTGATTATTACCATGAAAATACCCTGGGTTGAAATTTCCCTGACCTTGGTTTCTATTAAAATTTCCTTGGTGTTGGAAGTTTTGATTTTGATTTTGAAAACCGTTATTTGGATTAAAATTACCTTGGTTTTGAAAACCTTGGTTCGTTCTATTCTGATTTTGATTACGGTTTTGGTTTTGGTTGAAACCGGGAGGTCCAGGGTAGTGGTTAGGAAGGTGGTTCGGGTCTATAGGAGCACGGTATTGGTTGCCTCCTGAATTAGAAATCCCGCCCACAGCGTTAGCTTCAAAAGGGTTACCATCGGTGGCCATACAGTTGTAGTAGGCATGGGGGCCACCGCAAGTAACACAGACTTCCACTTTCTTAACTTCAGCAGGAGGTGAAGTTTGTGGAAAAGAAACTTTCTTTTGGTTGGAGAGAACCAAAGCTTGAATTGCTTCCGTGAGTTTGTCAATCTTAGCATCGGTGCTAGATTGACTCACGGGTGATGAAGTAGAAGGACCAACACTGACTTGGGAAACAACCGGTTTGCTTCGTGCAGTGCGGACTTTAGACTTGTTTTCAATTATCGTTAAAGCTTCTTTTACAGTTTTGCTCAAGAAATTTCCTCCAGCGGAGGAATTGAGAGAATCTTGATCAGATTGACTCACTCCATTATAGAAAGTATCGAGTTGCATTAACTCGGAGAAACCGTGGTGAGGACATTTGCGGAGCAATTCCTTAAAACGATCCCACGATTCACTGAAGGCTTCATCAAACTTTTGTGTGAACTTGATGATTTCATTTTTAAGACTCGTGGTTTTAGAAGGTGGATAGAACTCTTTAACAAATTTCTTCACCAGGTCTTCCCATGTTTCGATTGATTTAGGGGGTTGTTTTTCAAGCCAAATCCGGGCTTGCCCCTCAAGGGAAAATGGGAACAGAAGAAGCTTGACAGCATCTGTGGGGACATTTTTGTATTTGATGGTAGATGCAATCTTGTTAAACCATCGAATATGAGCATGAGGATCATCCCTCTCAAAACCATAGAATTGACTTGAGGTTACAAGATTTAGTAACCCGGTTTTGAGTTCAAAATTTTCAGCCACAATGGCTGGGATAACAATAGCATCTCCATACCCATCGATGGGTGCCTGGAGAAGCTCACACATAGGACGTTTTTCCGCCATGATAACGGAAGTAGTGTGAGCAGTCCGGATCTCAGATCCGACTGATAGGGCAGAACGTCTGCGGACACGCCTTCTTGGAATCCTGACAAGCTCACGAAATGGGCTCACAGACCTAGAAGAGCGAGTGCGCATACACTAGAGTTAACTCTAAGAGATCTCAGAGTTAAGGAAGGGAATTATGAAAGGAATTATGAAAATGGGGTAAGAAGAATCTTTTTGGGTTTTATGGTTTTGAAAAGTAGATATAACAACAAATCCAATTAAAACAATATCGAGGCAAAACAACAGTGAACTTAAACCAATAATCACAAGATGAATGGCTTCTTTGAAAAAGGTACACCACTCACAAGGACACAAAGGCAAGTTTTAATCTTTGGTTCGGGAACTTATTATGGTCGTACCCCCAGTTAGGTAGTACACTGCCTTGGTTTGCGGTGGTAATTTTTTATGTTGTTATTATTAAACAAAGAAAACGACAAATCTTTTTGTATTTTTATCTTTTATATATATATAGAAACAAAAAGAAAAATATTTTTGTGTTTTATACGTTTTAAGCTGTTTTTGGGTTTTTGGATTTTTTATAAGAAAATATATATAGATATAGATAGATGGTATGAACAAGGAGTGAATATTCAAATCACTAATCTGCTAAGCGTAAGATAATTAGCACAGCTCCCCGGCAGCGGCGCCAAAATTTGATTCGCTCCCAAACCGTCAAGTTTTATCACACAAGCTGACCACTTGTGAATGGTCAACCGTAACAAACTTCAAACAGTCTGGAACCAAATGCAATTAAGATCAAGAGGAGTTTAGTGTTTCCCCAGGTCGTTAAGTCCCAACGAGCTGTGCACTGAATAATCAAACGAATAGTGATCGGGTGAATTTGAACGGGAAAAGTGTTATGATTGATTATACCTAAAGAAAAAGTATATAAATTACAGGGGATTAAATGCAAATTAAAGAAAATTAAAAAGATAAATTATATTAAATAAACGCTATCACTATTTTTAAAATTATGTTTTTGATTTTTTTCTTTTATAAACTTAAATTAAAAACTACGTAACTTACAAAAGAAAATGTGAAACTGAAACATTATTAATCCTAAAAATATAAAAATGACATTTTTACAAACCTAATGATAAGAGAAAATTTTGAGAAAAAGAAAATTATTTTTATGACTATTTATTTAATTATTATTAATTAAAAACTATTTTTACCTATTTAATAATACCTAAAAATATAAGAAAATATGAAATAAAGCTAGAAAAATGAAATTATGACTTAGAAAAATCTAAAATAACAAAAGAGAATTTTCAAAACTAATTTTGTATTTTTCTGATTATTTTACTATTTTCTATGAATTAAAAACTATTTAAAACTAATTAAATTGCTAAAAATTAAAAATTAAACTATGAAAAATCTGGAAAAATTATTTTTTTGCTTTTTATATTTATCTTAACATAGGAAAAATGAAAACTTATTTTTTTGAAGTTTTTCTGATTTAATTGTATTAAAAGCTAATTAAAAATGCCTAAAAACTGTTTTAAATGAGGAAAAATATCAAACAGTGCTGGAAAAATATGAAAAATTCAAGAAAAGTGTAAAATAATATTCTGAATCCAAGAAAAATATAAAAACAGTAGCTTATGTGAAGGAATATGAGGCTGCAGTAAAGAGTGCTTATAAATAAGCACTCAAAATAAGCTAGAGGTACCAACTGAGCACCCACTTAACACAGGAGCTATATTAAGCAAAAACTACTCAAAAGCAACTAATTCAAACTAACCTAAACCTCTTAAGTGCTAACTAAACAAATTTGATGAATTAACTTAAGTGCCAAAAACAGGTTTTAGCTACTACTTTGTAGCTTGAAAAATAAGCTACTCAATAAGCTGAAACTCAAAACCAAAAGTTGGAACCTGAAGGAGACCTGGCTAGCTACTTAAAAACCAAAAACCAGACCAAGATAAGCTCTATTGAGCTTGTGACAAGCTCTGCACAACACCTGTGCACACTCAGTATTCACTGAGTCAGTGCACAGGGGACTTATGACCTACTTGACAAGCTGTTTTGAGGCTTGTACAAAATTACTAAAAATCTACAAAAATCATATTAAGAAACTAGACCAACTGAAGTTTTTAAACCCAATGATTTACTTGAATTGACCCAAAATTGAATCAATGAAAAATCACCCAAGGTGGGCTGAAACTGACTTTTTCACCTTTTTTGACTTTTGATACTTTTGCAAAGTTTGACTAAAATGAGTTTTGAAACCAATTTATGGACTAAGATTGATGAATTAAGCTAAAGTAAAGCTATATTAAGCTACCCTACTGATATTTGAACACAAATCAAGCTTTGGCTTTTTGAAAATTCCAACAGACATGAACTTAAGACAGATTCAAGGTGATTTTGACTTTGAGCTTATGCAGAGGGTAAATATGAACTAGAATGAGTTTCAAATGACTAAAGAAGTGTAAAGCAACTGATCTTAACTACTGAACAGCCCTCTAACACAGATTTGCCATAAAATCCAAACACCACTTAAATCACTGTTTTGCCAAGCTAAACTCAAACCCAAACTAGATTAATCATTTCACCAGATTCAGATGACCAAATTAGACCTAGATCAAGATAGCTAATCAACACTTAAACACCAAAAACTCAACTGCTCCATTTTGACAGATGTGCAGACATGACTTGAAACATGCACAGTAATGAAAACTTCAATTACACTAGAGATATTAAGCTAAATTATATCAATGTTAACAGAATTAAAGCTCACTTAACAGGAAAGCATGGATTTAAACAGACCAAAGAAAGTGATACTCACATGAGGTCCTAGCCACAATGGCTTGAGATCAATCAAACAAAGAACACTATCCTATTACTGTTTTAATCCCAATTCCAAATGAATTTCAACCCAAATCAGATCAAGATCAACCCATATCCAATTCCATATCAGCAATTCAGAACCATTCACCCATTAGCACTGCAGTTTGACTTTTGTTGACCAGAGGTAAAAACTGCTTAAACTTAAGATTAAGCTTACTAAAAGCTATAAAGAGCTTCAG
>BPTQ01000002.1:177258098-177322152 GCA_019973895.1 Chrysanthemum seticuspe | reverse complement strand
GACGTTTTGTGAATTTTTGCGAGTCTTTACGTAGTTTTATGACTTTTATAGGATTTTAACGTAAAATATACAAAGTCTACGTTTTACAAATTTTATCCTACTTTTTACTCGATTCAAACGTATTAACCGTCAAAGTCAGGGGGCTGAAAGTTTTTTACCGTTTTAGTCAGGGATCCGTAAACAAAACATTCTTTTCAGTGGTTTCCAGGAAAACTTTAGTATACAACAGTATAAATCAGGAAACCACTTTTTACAGTTTTCAAAACTCTTTAATGTTCAAATCAGGAAACTCAAAGTTTTTACTGTCTAAACCAGGAACCTTATAATCTCTACACGTTCAAATCGGGAACCTAAAAATCTCTCACAGTTATTATCGGGAACCTGATGTTGAAGTATTTAATATCAAAACCAGGGACCTTAAAGCTTAACCTGTGTAAATCAGGGATTCAATATTTGGCCTAATATGTTTGGAGGGTAGGAGTAAGGTGGGAGTGATGATGATGGAGTAGGGAGGAGTTGCAGGCTAGGTGATGATGAGGGGGAAGAGGGAAACCCGTGAGGGCGGTTTTATATTCAAACCGTGGGTGGGTTTGGTTTATTAAACCGGGTAAAAGGGTTGGGCGGGTTGGATTGGGTAAAAGGGTTGGGTTTGGGTATTTATTTTGGGCTTAAGAGTTAATGGTTTGGACTTAGGATTAATAATCCGGTTTATAACTTAGGGACTAAATGTGTCCAATTCGAAATTCCAGGGACCAAAACTATAATTTATGAAGTTGTAGTCCAAGGGCTATTATTGACACTCTCTAAAAATCCAAGGGCTAAACTTGCACATCTCTAATATTCCAAGGACCAAATCTGTCATTTTTGAAACTCAAAGGACTAAACTTGTAATTTCTCAAAACTTTTGACATTTTTCACCAAAGGACTAAATATGACAACATATGATTTCAAAAGGACCTTTGGTGACTTTTCTTACAAAACAAATGCCTAGGGACTGATTTTGCCATTTTTTGAAAGTCGGGGGACTGAAACTGCCAATTATGCAAACTTAGCTCATTTTTCATCCTATTTTAAACATTTTGCATCTGAAACATATAAAATGCAATTTTAGGATATTTTCAGTATTTTGATGCATTTCTGAGCGTTTTTAAGTGTTTTGCAGTTCAGATTTGACCAAAAATGATGAGTATTCACACACTCATCAACTTTCCAGGAACTTATTAATTGTTTCTTCAAGACTGGGCTTTCTTTCTCCATAAGACCCACAGTTGTAATTTCCACGATACCCATTACTATTTCTATTATCTCCGTAAAATGGTCGATTTTCTCCATACTTGGCTTCTTCAATATTCTCTTCGTCCACATGAGGACAATTCTTCGTGAGATGTCCTCCTCCACAGCTTTCACAACCTACTTGGATGGCATGAATGGTTTGTCTGACCTTCAGCATATCTCGACTGAGATTTTCAATTTTACTAGCGATTGCTGCAATTCCGTCAAAACTTCCGCCTTGGTTTTTTTGCTTCCTCCATCGTGCCATTTTCTAGAATGATCAGCCATTTTTTGAATGGCTTCAATTGCTAGAGTAGGAGTCATGTTCGGGATTGGTCCTTGATAGTCCAACATCTGTCTTGTAGTTACGTTGATTCCTTTGTAGAAGATGTTGACCTTTTGCTGGTTGTTCAGATCATGTGTAGGACACTTGTAAAGGAGATCGTTGTATCTATCCCAGGCTTGATACAATTGTTAGCCTTGATAATATTTAATAGAAGTGATGGTCATTCACGTTTAGGAACTTTGTAACGTGTGTTAGATATCGTGGTAGAATAGTCAACGGGCTCGGGGATTGGGCTAAGATAAATGGCTAATAGTTATGTTAAGCTAGCCTTATGTAAGTTATTATCCAATCCAAGCCCAAACCCAAGCCCATAAGGGCATTATGTAAGGAAGTATAAATACCCCTCAAATGGTCATTTGAGGGGTGTGTGCTTGAGTGTGTTTGTGTGTGTGTTTTCTTTAAGCAATATAACAAGTTCTTGTTTCATCTTTCTCTCTTGTTCATACGCATAACATCTTAAGTCACCACCTTTCTTAATCTTTCTTCTTCATTATTTACGCATAAAGTGTGTTTGGGTTTTACATGTAACTTGTGTGGTAAGTGGTATACGTGATAAGGTTGAGAAAAACAAGTTCCTACAATTGGTATCAATCGCCTAACAATGGTTTAGGAGTGTTGTGTTACGTTTTTGGTTAGAACTTTACACATAAAGTTGCGTTTTTACTATAAACGTGGGCTTTTTTGCATAAAGTTTTGATTTTTACATGGTTTTAAGATTAAAGTTATAATTTTTATTGATCATTAAGTGTTTTGGAAGAAGTTTGTGCAAAAGAAATCATTTGGAAAAGTGTTTTTGGGTGAAAAATTCGTGTTTTTGCAAAATCTGGGCATTCTACGCGTAAGCATTGCAAGGACAGAAAGTCAAAACCCTAGTTTTACGTGTAAGGAAAAGTCAAACCCCTTGTTCTACGCATAAACAGTGAATTCCTACGTGTAAGGTCTACGCGTAAGAAAGTGAAATCCTACGCATAAGCTTTTGGTGAAGAATCTTCGTGCAAAAACGGTTACTCAGTGTTTCCCTCACTTGGATAAGTTTGTGGAACACTTCGACTTTGGATATCTTTTACACTTGGACGAGTGTAAAGGATTTTTGGTTTTAAATCTAAGTTTACGCATAAGCATAAAAGCTTACGAGTAACACTTTACGCCTAAGCTAACACTTACGCGTAAGGTTTCTTAACTGATAAGCATTTAAGTTTACGCGTAAGCTTACGCTTAAGCCTAAATGTTACGCGTAAGATAGAGTTTACGCATAAGGAATCCTACGCATAAGCAGTCTACGCATAAGAATCCTAAGCCTAAGGAAGTCTACGCCTAAGCAAATCCTACGCCTAAGCACTGAATCCTACGCCTAAGAACAAGGTTTATGAGTAAGATTTTGAGCAAAACTTCTAACGGCCATAACTTTTGAACCGTAACTCCGTTTTCAGCGTTCTACCATCAAAACGACCGTGAGAACGAGGAGATTGGCACGCTGAATAAACTAAAGTTTATTCTGGTCAACCTTCAAGTTCTAAAAACGCTCCGAACAGAAGTTATTGAGGTTTTTAAGTTTTTAGACCCAATTTTCACTACAACAACCAAGCTTAATCTTCATCAAACACAACTCCTTTATCGTTGAATCGATCCTACATCAACTTTATCATCAATTACCTTTCATCAATGGCTACTCAACAAGACATTCATGCAGCCGGTGCCGAAAATTGTCCTCCTATGCTGGAAAAAGGTGGATATCTTCAATGGACAAGTCGTATGCTCCTGTCCCACCATCTTTCGTGTTCAAAATGAATCAGAATACACGGACGAGGATAACAAACAGGTTGAAGCAGATGACATGGCAATACACATTGTCCAACTGGGTTTACCAAGAGACATCTTTGCTGCTGTGGATAGCTGTGAAACTGCTTACGATATGTGGGAACGTGTTAGACGGCTTTGTTATGGAACAGAAATTGGTCAACAAGACACGGAGAACAAGCTGCTAACTGAATGGGAGAGGTTTACATCAACTCCAGGAGAATCCATTGAATCCTACTATGGAAGGTTTTGCACTTTAATAAATGAGCTTATCAGAAACAAGTTGGCACCCAGAACTATCGTGAGTAACATCAAATTCCTAAACAATCTTCCAGAAGAATGGGGACGATATGTCACTATTGTCAACCAAACAAAAGACTTACATCAGGTGAACTTTGATCAACTCAATGATTTTCTGAAACAAAACCAAGCTGAAGTCAATAAAGTTAGGAAAGAAAGATTGGCAAAGAATCATGATCCCCTGGCACTAATTGCAAAGACTCAAACTCCAGTGACTACACAACAACCAGCTTCATCATCTTCCACTAACAACAACTTGCAGCAATACATTCCACAACCACAAGCTGTTATCCCTCAACTACAATTCTACCCACAAGAACAACAAGTCAGTCAACAACAACAGTATCCACAATACCAGGAACAAGGAATCACTGATCTTGAAACTGAACAAGACCATGCTTTGTCAACTGCATTTGCTTTTTTGACTAAAGCATTCAGAGGTCGCTATTCCACACCAACTAACAACAACCAAAGGATTTCATCAAATACTCGCAACATGCAAATTACTCAGCCGGGTGTGAATATGGGTCATCAAGGACAAATGGTTGGAGTTATTGGGTAATCAGGCGGTTCCGTATCAGGGTAATCAGATGGGTCAGAATGTTGGAAATCAGTTGGGTCAGAATGTTGGGAATAGAATAGTGGGTAATCAGAATGGAAATGCTGCAGCTCCAGTCGTTGGGAATTATGGAAATGTGAATCAGGGTAATCAGGTTACGTGTTACAACTGTCAAGGAGTGGGTCACATGGCAAGGAATTGTCCCACTAAGCCAAAAAAGAAAAATGCTGCGTATCTTCAGAAAGCTATGTTGTTAGCACAGAAGTCAGAAGCAGGGTTGCAGTTGAGTGCTGAGGAAAATGATTTTTTTGCTATTATGGATGATTTGGAAGACCTAGAGGACATCAATGCAAACTGCATCTTCATGGCAAATCTTCAGGAAGCTAAGTATGACACTGAATCTGACGCACATCCTGTCTCTGATTCCAATGCAGTATCTGAGGTACCAATCATTGATCCATGCTATAACAATGTCATATTTGATGTGTTTACTCATGACGAACAGCATTCTGTGACATCAGCACCTACTTATGATACATACCTGGAAAATCCAAGTTGTAGCAATACTAACTCTGAAACTCCAGATGTGGATCCTAGTAGAGGCTGTGTGACACAAAATCCTGAGCCTGATGAGGAAACACGTGTCTTATTTGAAACATTAATCAATAACTGTGGCATTGAAATTGAGAAAGTTAAAAAGGTCAATCGCGATGTTAAGGCAGCGAATGATAAACTGACCGCTGAGCTTGAGAGGTACAAGGAGAATGCAAAAGCCTTTGAATTTCACAAAAACAAAGAGTCAGAATTAGAAATTGGTTATCGAGATTCCGTTTTAAAAGAACTACAATTGCAAATCAAGTATAACACACTTGATGTAATTTGAATTTGAAAATAAAAACATTAAACAAGGCAATTTCTGATCTAAAAGACCAACTTTCTAAACAAAAAGCAACGTATTCTGATCTTGAAAAAGAGAAGAAATAGTTGATTGATGATTTTTCAAAACGTGAAGATTCTCTTCTTGATGAAATTCTTGACAAAAATGAAAAACTCAAAAAATTGAAAAATTTTCTTGTTACAACGGGTCATTCAGCCAAATCCACCAATATACTAACTAATCAAACGAATCCGTATTTTCATACAACACAAAAAATGGCTCTTGGTAACACACCTCCTTGTTTCCACAAGAAAGCTCAGAAAGAACAGAATGTTTTGAATAATGGAACAACTTTGCATGAACCCATAATTGTTTGTGATTTTCTTGAAACATTAGAACTATCTGACGAGAGTAGATCAAAAATGAAACAAAAGAATCCAGAAATAAAACCAATTGACTACAACAAATGGAACAAAATTAATGGAATTACTTTTGTCTCACAAAAAGAAAAGTCAAAGTTTTCCATCACACCCAGTCTTTCAAACAAAGAGTCAACACCAGTTTCAAAACCAGTTTCAAAACTAGTTCCAACTCCTGTAGTTGTCTCACAATCTCTTTCGAAAGTCGAACAAATGTCTTCAAACAATCCTTTTAACACAAGTTATGCTAGAAGCATTTTAGATGACGTTAAAACTAGAATTGGGGAACTTCAAGAGACCGTTAAATCTAAAACCAATATTACAACTAATATCTGGTTTTCTAGTTTTGATGATGAAAATAAAATGTTTTTTGAAACTCAAATTGCCCCTCAGCTGAATAACATCAATTCAAGGGTAATTCATTTTGAACAAGCATTTTTTAAAGAAACAGTTGACTTTGTCAAGGACCATAAATCCCTGGTAAAGAAAGCTAATGAAAGTGTTGAACACATCAAAGTTTTGGAAAATTTAAATGATTCTCTCTTCGAAGATGTTCTGTGTACCGATATTATGTCCATTGTTTTACAAACATATTCTGTTGAAGATCATGAAAGACTCCAGTCTGAGACCTCCGAAATTGTTTCAAAATATGAAAAAGCTCTTAAAAAACTTGAAAAAGAAAATGTCTCATATTTTAAACAACTTGATCGAAAAACTGAGGAATGCAAGTATGACAAACTATCGTATGAGCGTGCCTATAATGACATGAAAGAGAAAAATGATCTTTTAAGGGCCCAGCTGGAAAGTCAAAAAGGAAAGGCTGTGGATACTAAGATTGCAAAACCATTGACTGAGGAGAAAGCAAATGTTCTCAAACAGGTTTTCAAACCAAAAATGTCTATTTCTATGCCTCCTCCAGAAGTCAATGAGAAAAAGGATTTGTCAAAACCTGTCACTCCACCTGCCTTGCCTAAGCAAAAAGAAAAAATTGATGACAATGTAACAGCGGTTATCGAGAAACCAAAAGTTTTAGCACCTGGCCTTTTTAAGATGAGTACCACTAATGCGTCTGCCTCCACATCTAAACCATATGGAACAAACGTCATAAGTTTAAACAAGCACTCTAAAGAGACTAGGAAAGCTGAAACCACTTCTCTAGATAAAAAAGTGAATCCTAATGCGTGTGCCTTACCTTCTACAGGACTAGAAAGCACCTCTAGGAGCAGCAGACTAAATCCTAAGAGCAATACAAGGAACAATAGAGTCTAGCATGCCTCTAAGAGTAGTAGCTTGAATAAAGAGAAGAAAGTAGAAGAACACCCTAGGAATTTACCGCTTTGTAATAAGAAAGACATTTCATCTGAATGTACTGAACCTATGAAACTTGCTAAGTTTAATGAATGTGTTGATTCTGTTTGTGTAACTTGCAAGAAATCTTTAACTAATGTTCATGATGATTGTGTTTCTAAGAATGAGATTGTTAAGCCTGTTCAGAAGAACGTTCCAAAAAGAACTTATGCTAAACCTCTAGGAAGACTAGTCGCAAGATTTAGATCTTACACTACTGATAAGAATTATACTGTTTACTTTAGGGATGATATTTGGAAACCAACGGGTAGAACTTTCACACTCCTGAATGGTAGAATGAGTAATGAACCTGTCTTCCCAGTAGATAACTTCTATGAGTGTGATCAGGATTTTACCTCTAACCTAAAGGAACCAAAATCAAAACGGTTTCCAAAATCTTCTTCTTCTTCTGTTATTGGCAGGTTATCGAAATATGTCTTTGGATCATCGACTCGGGTTGCTCCAAGCACATGACCGGGAATATGAAGCTGCTGATCAATTTCATCTGGAAATTCATGGGAACCGTACGTTTTGGAAATGATCATGTAGCAGCTATCATGGGTTATGGAGATCTAACTTTTGGAAATTATTTGATAACTCGAGTTTACTCTGTCGAAGGGTTGGGACACAATTTGTTTTCAATCGGGCAGTTCTGTGACGCAGATTTAGAGGTTGCTTTTAGGAAAAATGCTTGCTTCGTTAGAAACTTGGATGGCACTGATCTCTAAACTGGGAATCATGATACAAACTTGTATGCTATCGACATTAACCAAATGGCCTCTTCATCTCCAATATGTCTTATGACACGAGCATCTGGAACAAAGTCCTGGTTGTGGCATAGAAGATTATCCCATCTCAATTTCGACACCATCAACAAACTGGCCAAAGACAACATCGTCAACGGAATTCCAAAGTTCAAATACACCAAGGATCACCTATGTCCATCATGCGAACAAGGAAAAAGCAAAAGAGCATCATATAAACCCAAACCCGTACCTAGTTCGGAAGCAAGGTTGCATATGTTGCACATGGACCTATGTGGCCCAATGAGAGTTGAAAGCATTAATGGGAAAAAGTATATTCTTGTTATCGTTGATGACTATTCAAGATATACATGGGTTAAGTTTCTGAAGTCAAAAGACGAAGCACCAGGCATCATCATCACCTTCCTGAAACGTATTCAAGTACTTCTTCAAGCTCCAGTAAGAGTAGTTAGAACAGACAATGGCACAAAATTTACTAATCAGGAGTTAAGAGCTTATTTTGAAGATGTTGGAATAACACATCAGAAATCAGTTGTTAGAACTCCACAGCAGAATGGGATAGTTGAAAGAAGAAATCGTACTCTTGTGGAAGCTGCTAGCACAATGCTAATCTATTCTAGTGCACCATTATTTCTGTGGGCTGATGCTGTTGCCACTGCTTGTTTCACTCAGAACCGATCTCTAATCCATCCAAGATTCAATAAAACACCATATGAGCTAGTGCACAACAGAAAACCTGATATCTTTTACCTTCACGTGTTTGGCGCTTTGTGCTATCCAACGAACGACAGAGAAGATCTAGGAAAACTGAAAGCTAAAGGTGATATTGGAATCTTCATTGGATACTCAGAAAACTCGAGGGCATTCAGGGTGTATAACAGAAGAACTAGGAAGATAATGGAGACGATGAATATGAATTTTGACGAACTTTCACAAATGGCTTCTAATCAAAACAGATTAGAACCCGCACCAAACCAGCAGACTTTTGGACACATCAGTTCAGGATTCGTACAACAGAGAGCTCCATCAACTTTTGCTGGCACTTCTCATGAACAAGAATGGGAGAATTTCTTTGAGTTAATGTTCGATGAATACTATGGTGGAACTTCGACAAATGCATCAAACCATCATTCCGCTGCACCCGTTCAAAATCATCCACCACCACCAACAGAAGATGCATCTACTACGGTCGAAACCAATGCACCAACTCCATCAACGTCATCTACATCAACTTCTGCAAATCCTATTCTTACAACAGTTTTACCAGCAGTTGATGAGCAAAACCAAAACATATCATTTCAAGCAGAACCTACACAAAACCAGAACGATGCTACGTTAGATGAAGACTTATTTGAAAACCCGTTTGCTAAGGAATCAGCTGAATCATCTTCAAGCTTACGAGAACCATCTAACTCGCATACGTTTAACCAACGGTATCCTTCTACTCTGAAGTGGACAAAAGACCATCCAATTGAACAAGTTATTGGTGAACCTTCACGGACAATTTAGACGAGACGCCAACTTGCCACTGATTGCGACTTATGCATTTACCTTTGCTCAATTAGCAATATAGAGCCAAAGAACATTCGCGAGGCAATGGCAGAACCCGCATGGATAGAAGCAATGCAGGAGGAACTTCTCCAATACCGTCTACATGACTCTTGGGATTTGGTTCCAAGACCAATTGACATTCGCGTCATTGATCTCAAATGGTTATGGAAGAACAAAAGGGATAAAGAAATGACTGTAATTCGCAACAAAGCTCGTCTCGTGGCCAAAGGATACTGATAAGGTTTTAAAATGTACCTTTTTGAGGGGTCGTTTAAGCCCTTATTTGATCACTTTTGTATCCGTTATTACTTAATATCGTTCCTTTTCACTTTTTAGGTCTCTTGAAGGCAAATTGATGTAATGGCACTTATTTGGACGAAAAGGTGCGGATATACGAAGAAAATGGCCAAAGTCAAGAATCGAGACACTCCAGCTGCTGAAAAGACAAGGTGACGGCGTCACTGCTTAACTGCGACGCCGTCGGAGGATTTTGTGACAGGACAGAAGCCAAATCTCTTATTTTCAAGTGACGGTGTCAGGCTTTAAAAGAGTAGGCCGTCGCAACTCAGACGGCCTAGATTCAATCCAGACGGCGTCAGAAGCTGAAGAGGACGGCGGCACAAGCACAAGGTGACGCCGTCGCAAGACTAACGTGGCCAAGATGAAACCCTAATGACGGAGATCCGACGGTGTCACAGAACATAAGGTAACGCCGTCGCATATGTAATCTTATATATAGAATCCGAATTTTTTAGTATTAGTGTGTAGTCTTTTGGAGTAAAAACCTAAACCGAACCAAGGCTGTCTTGTACAGTATTTTAGGGTTCCAAACCCTATCTCACATCAAGATAAGTGTTTTACTTCATTAATTCAATTATGTCTTTGATTATTTGTGTGTATGCTTGCATGTTCTCCATTTCTGGCTAATTTATTTGTGTGTTTGCTTAGGGAATATGAAACTTAATTATTGAATATTGATTGGTTGTCTCTTATCTTAATTGTTAATGATCTAGTAATGTGATAGGTCATTCGTTGTGTACTTAATGCTTGATTAATCTTTGTGAACCTTAGGTTATAGCACTTAGAGTGGTTGTAAGCTAAACCTTCCAAAGAGGCCTTAGAGTTAGAGTTTATGATCCCTAGTAGTTTTTTGTTGACGAGACCCTTTGGTAACTTCAAAGAGTTAGGGATAAACGCATACCCTACAACTTTAGACACACAACGCAATTAAGAATAAGGACGTGACAATTCAACCATCAATAGGAGATAATTAAGGAGTAGTAAAACCTAAGTGAACACATCTTTAAACTATCATACAAGCACACAATAATTAGACATAGACTACATACACCTTAGATTAGATAATTAGATAAGTAGAGTAATCGGTAGCAATACCAACCCCAAAATCCAAACCCCGAGATTCATACTTTTCCATTTCTTAAAAACATAAAAAAGATAAAAAATAATCTTCCTCAACCCCAACCTTAGCGTAGTAACTTCTCACTAGCATTCCTATTCCCCTAGACAACGATATCAACACCCGTGGCTTAACCTCATACTATACTACAACGATTAGGTTCACTGCCTAGGGTGTTATAAAACTTGCTTGAAGAAAAGGAAGTTCCTTTGACCCCGAACGACGCGTGTAGCGTTATCAAGTTTTTGGCGCCGCTGCCGGGGAATAGAATAGCTAGTTAGTAGTCCACCTCGGTTAGGTTTCTTTGCTTGATCCCTATCAAGTAAATTTTTCACATTTTTAGCTTTCTCGTAGTCTATCCCCCTTCTTCGTGACCTTTGTTCGTAATCCCATCACTTTTCATCATGGAAGGTGACAAACCACCAAACAACACTTTACCACCAAACAAATACCCACTGCTTAACCTAGCCTCTGCCAACCAACTTCGAGCTCGTATTATTAGTGAAATTGGAGAGCTTAGGAAACTAAATAGGATAATTGAAAATATGATTGAGGAAGCCCTTAAGGAATCTTATCACCCTTTAGATGGTGATTCGACCTCAAGTGATTCGGATGATGATCTAGAAGAAGGAGATTATAAGGTGTTAGAAATTATGGGGGGTAGTAAGGAGGAGGAAGAACTTAGGGAGTATTTCGATTCATACCCTAAAGGGAAGGAAACCGCTTATCACTATAACATGGTTAACTTCCCAAGACCACCTTTCGAGCCTCGCATAAGAAAGGGAAACCCTAAAAACATCAAAATACCATGTATGATTGGATACTTATATAGGGATCACACCTACATTGACTATAAGGCACCCATGAATATAATGTCTAGGCTCTATTACAATTGGATCATGAGCAAAAAGCTAGAACCTATGAGGGACCCCTTTCGCCCTAGGAAAGCAAGTAACTATGTGGGGAGGGTTAAGGGATTGCATGTCTTCGTAGGTAACTTCACATATAGGTGTGATTTCATGATTTTGGAAAATGTTAAGGGCATCATTGATGGGTTTTTAGGAGATGTGATACTTGGGAAACCATTTATAGAGGAGTCTAAGATGGTTTATGATCGAGAGAAAGGAATAGTCGAGTTCTCAAATGAAGCCGAGAGTGTTAAATATATAATGCCCCACAAAAATAAGAAGTTTGAGGGCATGGATAATTTAGATGTAGATAACATTCCGGCATTCGAAGTAGACTGGAAGAACAAAGTTTACTACACTGCTTGTCTTGAACTAGGCCCTGAATATATTTGTGATGAGAGAAGGGTTAAGGAGATCGAATGGGCCTCTAAGATTAGGACAACGTGAGGGCACGACTACGAGTCTAGCTACAAGACTCTTAAATAAAGAAAAGCGTTTCGTGGGAGGCAACCCATGCTTAATTGTTTGATTGTTAGTGTCATATATCTTTTATTGATTGCTTATTCTCATGTTTAAATTTGTAAAAATGCTTTATTTTGTTTTTAACCTCGTCTTAATTGCATATAAATGTATTTTACATTAAGGATAAGTGTAGGGAGGATTACATACGTTTTCAAAAGAAACGTAAACATGAGAATAACAATTCATTAAAAGATATATATGTGTGTTTGTTCGAGTCAAATGCTTGTATCGAGTCATAATGAATGTTTTACATAAATTTTTCCAGATTCTAAAGATATAAATTTTCCATATTTTTTTCCAGAAAATCGCAGACATGTTTTTGTCAGGATAACCTGAAGGCATCAGGAAGGAGTAAAAACAACAGATTACATTTTTCTCGTTTTCTGAGCTACTTATAAATTTTTGGAATTTTCCAGGTCTTAATTTTTCAGAAATTCTGTAAACATCCATTCCACAAGCATTATATCTTAGTTAGTAGAGTCTTATATATATTATTACCGCCGATTTTACGCGAAGGTTTCATTTGTTTTCTTCGAATGTGCAGGTTTTATTTATCAAGAAGAAGAAACAAAAGATTGGAAGGAGCTTTTCACGCATACATTTTTCTTGGAAAGGATTTAACCACTACTTTACACGGATCCTACTGAGCTAATCAGGGGAGTACTAGTTTCTTTCGTCTTTAATTACCTTCCATTATCATAACTTTGATACTTTTGGGGAACATTGGGGACAATGTTCAGTTTAAGTGTAGGGAGGGAAAATAAAACGGGAACTTTGAAACTATACTTATCCTTGATTATTTGTTTTGTCCAATTGTATTTGTGTAATAAACCATGAGAAAATGTCGGTTAGGGTAATTTTGGCACCAAATTTGAAATTTTTCATGACATATAAGAGTGGGCCATTAGTCTTAACAAAAGCGTCTCACAGATAGGAAGTTGCATGACTAGCACAAAAAACCCTTTACCACCTAAATTCCACCCAAAATGTGAGGATCGCCCTTAGATTAGTAGGAATTAAAAGCATTCATCTTTAATGCTTAGAGTGTGAACCGGTAGTATATTAGATTCTAGAACTTGTTTTGTGATGCATTCCGAGATCGCTAGTAAGACTACACTTGTGTAGTTAGGAATAACTAAATGATAAGAGGCATTAGGATAACCCTTGTTTGATACCCGTAATATAATTACTTCTTCCACATAGGTTGAGTAATTCCCCCACACCTTTGCGTTGTACTCATCTTTAGTACACGATACCCCTAGTTAACCCCTCAAAGCCTATCCTTTTCGCGGTTCTCGTGATGTTTCGGTTTTTCTGGAATATCAATGAAGAGCATTGTTTACACCCCACCCCCAAATATACACCCAAATCGCCTTAGCCTACCCTGTATGCACTCACTTTTAGTGCATTATTGTTATCACCCTAAACCCTTAGTTCAATTATCTAGTTACTTGCATGAGTTGCTAAGTCGAGTCATATCTTTTGTACACAGTTTTGGGACGATTGGGACTCATGGGAAAAGTTAAAGTTTATAAAATGATTGGAAGGGAACGTTAAATTCCTGTATTTGCGTAATAACATACCCCAAGTGTTTTGATCTTTTCAATTCGGGTCAAATTAGTGTTAGAGTAATAAAAACTCAAGTGTAGGGATGTGCCTATAAATCCCTATCATTTTGATGTTACCGTAGAGGATGGTAGAGTAAAAGTGTATGAAAAAAAAAATCGAAAAAAAAAATAGAAAAAGAGAAAAGAAAAAAAATAGAGTGTTCAAAATATATATATATATATATATATATATATATATATATATATATATATATATATATATATATATATATATATATATATATATATACGGGCTACCATCCTACATCTATCCTTTAAATTTATGTTTGTTTATTTCAGTTATCTAGAGTTTAGAGTGTCGAGTCTTGGCTTAGCAACGCCATTCTTCGTATGCTTGTAACATAAAGATTTTTTACTTGCCACCATTAAATAGCCTATCCCACTAAACCCTTTGTTTCCCTACCGTAATCCTAACATTACAACCCTTTAAAGACCTCTTTGATAGTCTTTCCTAGGTGCTTACGCCAAAGCGATGGAGGTTTGATCTATTCTCAAGCCTATGGTAATCTATGTACTAGGACTGATTAATGAGTGTTTAATCTTCCATTTCCAACTTGTTATATTTCATATACACCGAGAGAGATGTGAGTATCCAAACACCCCATGTGAGGTGCTAGTATGTAATTTCCGTGCTTGTTATAACTTTTGCGGGGCTTATATGTGTTGTAGACTGTTTTAAACCAATGCTTCATGACCCCTAGCTTATAAATTAATTGGCTAAAAGCACATTTGCTTGAGGACAAGCAAATACCAAGTGTAGGGATATTTGATAAGGTTTTAAAATGTACCTTTTTGAGGGGTTGTTTAAGCCCTTATTTGATCACTTTTGTATCCGTTATTACTTAATATCGTTCCTTTTCACTTTTTAGGTCTCTTGAAGGCAAATTGCTGTAATGGCACTTATTTGGACGAAAATGCGCGAATATACGAAGAAAATGGCCAAAGTCAAGAATCGAGACACTCCAGCTGCTGAAAAGACAAGGTGACGGCGTCACTGCTTAACTGCGACACCGTCGGAGGATTTTGTGACGGGACAGAAGCCAAATCTCTTATTTTCAAGTGACGGTGTCAGGCTTTAAAAGAGTAGGTCGTCGCAACTCAGACGGCCTAGATTCAATCCAGACGGCGTCAGAAGTTGAAGAGGACGGCGTCACAAGCACAAGGTGACGCCGTCGCAAGAAAAACGTGGCCAAGACGAAACCTTAATGACGGCGATCCGACGGCATCACAAAACATAAGGTGACACCGTCGAATATGTAATCTTATATATAGAATCCGAATTTTTTAGTATTAGTGTGTAGTCTTTTGGAGTAAAAACCTAAACCGAACCAAGGCTGTCTTGTACAGTATTTTAGGGTTCCAAACCCTATCTTACATCAAGATAAGTATTTTACTTCATTAATTCAATTATGTCTTTGATTATTTGTGTGTATGCTTGCATGTTTTCCATGTCCGGCTAATTTATTTGTGTGTTTGCTTAGGGAATATGAAACTTAATTATTGAATATTGATTGGTTGTCTCTTATCTTAATTGTTAATGATCTAGTAATACGATAGGTCATTCGTTGTGTACTTAATGCTTGATTAATCTTTGTGAACCTTAGGTTATAGCACTTAGAGAGGTTGCAAGCTAAACCTTCCAAAGAGGCCTTAGAGTTAGAGTTTATGATCCCTAGTGATTTTTTGTAGACGAGACCCTTTGGTAACTTCAAAGAGTTAGGGATAAACGCATACCCTACAACTTTAGACACACAACGCAATTAAGAATAAGGACGTGACAATTCAACCATCAATAGGAGATAATTAAGGAGTAGTAAAACCTAAGTGAACACATCTTTAAACTATCATACGAGCACACAATAATTAGACATAGACTACATACACCTTAGATTAGATAATTAGATAAGTAGAGTAATCGGTAGCAATACCAACCCCCAAATCCAAACCCCGAGATTCGTACTTTTCCATTTCTTAAAAACATAAAAAAGATAAAAAATAATCTTCCTCAACCCCAACCTTAATGTAGTAACTTCTCACTAGCATTCCTATTCCCCTATAGAATGATATCAACGCCCATGGCTTACCCTAATACTACACTACAACGATTAGGTTCACTGCCTAGGGTGTTATAAAACTTGCTCGAAGAAAAGGAAGTTCCTTTCACCCCGAACGACGCGTGTAGCGTTATCAGATACAGACAGGAAGAAGGGATAGACTTTGAAGAGTCATTCGCGCCGGTAGCTAGACTTGAAGCAGTCAGGATATTCTTAGCCTATGCAACTCACAAAAACATCACGGTTTATCAGATGGACATTAAGATCGCGTTCTTGAATGGAACTCTGAAAGAAGAAGTGTACGTGAGTCAGCCAGAAGGCTTCATAGACATGGAACATTCAGACTACGTCTACAAACTCAAAAAGGCAATCTATGGTTTAAAGCAAGCTCCGAGAGCGTGGTATGACGAATTGTTCTCTTTCCTGATTCTAAATGTTAGGAATTAGAAAATTCCATAGTAAAGAGTCAGTCACCCCAAGTGTTATCTAGCATAAGTTAGCTCGTAGACAAATCGTTAGTTACGTTATTTACTGTTTTATTAGATAGTTATTAGCCTAGTTTAGCGTAATGTAACACCGTGGAGGAAGGACGGGTCTTTACCCACTGTATACCTGATCCACAGGCCGTCAGGAGGTCGTTTAGTTTGTAACCTATAAATACCCTCTACCTTCCAAGGTAGAGGGTTGGAAGTTCTAATCTAATATTCTACACTTTTGTTTATCTCTCTAGAATTCCCTCTCTACTCTCTTCATCTCTCTAAACATGGCATTCATATACTATCATCATCCTAGACCACCCGAATCATCAAACAACATAATATTCACGATCCTTCAATTGGTACCAGAGCCCAGGTTGTGTTGTTTTGATGATCCGAATGGTTTTTGAAGCGGTTTATTATGCGGTTTGTTACGGGTTGTGTTTGTTGATGGATATTTGTGGTTCGAATCACTTTGTTAAACTGTTTTACCAATATTGTGTGCTCAAATATTTTATCTTGAGGTTCTAATCACGCTGACTGTTTGTGTGCTCAAAAATACTATCTTGGTTAACAGTTTTTTTTAAAGTCACTACTATTTCGTGTCAAGTTTCTTTGTGCTACAAGTCATGAATTTCATTTTCTTTTGTGACGTCCTTTTCCTTATCCGTGACATTTATGGGTCAGTTTCTGGTATATGGTCAAAAAGGGATGTAATGCAATTTTTCTAATGAAATAAATGGTCTTAAACTGGTTAATAACGTGGTCAAACAGTGGTCAAAATGTGTCACCGTATGCAATGTTTCTGGGTTTAGTTTGGTTCATTCTTTTGTATGCGAGTTAGCAACACTCTTGGATGCGAGTTGTAAACTTGCATTTTTGAATGCGAGTTGGTAAAAACTTGTTGAAATATATGCGAGTTGTTATGCACAAATATGTCCAGATACAATGGTCCCTATGCGAGTTGTCTACTTGCATTACTGAATGCGAGTTGTTAACCATTCCATATGCGAGTTGTGACTCTGTCCTGGTTCAAATTCATCAAATGATGCGAGTTACACTCAACTCGCTTTTGAGCGTGTTATTACTTATGCGGGTTAGTTCTGAAGCGAGTTGTCAGGTTGTGTAAAGATGCGAGTTGTGTTCAATGGAATATGTAAACCAAGTTGTTGACCATGAACCACAACCCAAATACCAAAAGGACTCATGTGACTTCTGGTATCATAACCATCATCAGTCACATATGTCCAAGAAACAATATGAAAAAAAATGAAGAGGACATTCAGATAACTATCTCAACCCATTCACAATCTAAACCTAAACCAACACATCAATCTTACCCTTGGATCGAGACTGAAACAAAACACTTACCAAATACTATCTTTCGAGACTGAAACAACATCATGCCTAAGAAATACAAAACCTTCAGTTTCATATTTCTTTTCAATCGGATTCTATGATAAATTAAAACGACAAGTCAATGATCTCAGACTCATTCAATATTTTTCATAACCTTTCAAAGACTATTTAATTGAACATATATCATCATAGATCAAGTACTGATAATATTCGAATCTCAATAAATGAACATAACAATTATGTTATTTCATTCATCTGCTTCGGTTAATAATTCAAATCGAATAAAAAATAATTCATGTGCTTACCCGAGACCCAAGACCCTTTGTCCAAGAGGTTTTGAAGCCTATTCAATCATTTGAAACCATCCCTGTGGCTTAATCAAATGGACTGTTTTGAACAACTTGAAGGGGTTTTCATTCCAGATTCGGATTTGTGGTGATGAGATTTTTTTTTATACGATGTGTTTTCTGGATGTGATTTGGGTGTGAGAAGAAATTAGAGATGGGGGCGGATGTATTTGAGAGTTGTTAGGGTTTGAAGGATGGATTAAGGTTAATGTGCGTGATAATGGTTATATTTTATAGCCAGTTACTTAGGGTGTGTTAATACTTAATACCAGGATCTGGATATGGGCTTTAGGGTGTTATTTGGACGTATATGCGTGGACCAGGGCTGATCACATGGGCCTAATTGATATCATTTTAAGTTGAGAATCTGCTTGGACTCAAACGTGGGCTTGATCATGAGAGTCAATTTTGATCATGGTGTGGTTATCATATATAACTGTCATAAATGGAAATTGTAATCACATATGCAACGTCAATGATCTTTTATTATGACTGAATTGTTGATACCCTTTGATTGATGGATCGAATTATAAGTCTTAAGTGGATTAGGTTTGAATCAACATGGACTTGTTTTGACATGCTATGGTGAACCGGATATGTGTCTGAATTGGATCCGGTATGAGCTTCTCAATATTGGATCATAGTTAAGTGACTTGATGATGATGAGATTGGTTGAGACTTGGTATGTTAATGAGTGTTGTTGTGGTATGTTGTCTGATACTTTGGTGTATACTTTTTCACGGAGAACTTTTTGTCACGGCTTGAATTGTTATTGGAACTATATTGACTACGGGGTTGTTTGTACGGTATTTCTTATTTGGATCTGAAGTGAGGTTTTTCGGGCAAGTTTACTTATTTTGTCTTCTTTCCTTCTACCCTTCCGCGAAGATGACTTGTTTGAGCATTTATTGAGTGTGATAAAGACTTGGCTATCTAGTTACTTTGGTGATTCCTTCTCGCTTAACCCACAACGTAACTATCACTTCGGTGTCTCACGCAGTTGAGGATACGTCAAGAGGTTCTGTACATTGGGTACACCATTTCTTTTTCACGAGGATTAGTACAAGTTTAAGTAACAAATCTGGGGAATTTTGCATCATGTTAAAGTTGGGTATATCGAATTTACTTCACCAAATAGTCATATCAATTGCCGACAGAATTCGTGAATGATGTGTTTACCAAAGGGTTTGTTGGATGACATGTGATCAGCGATTCTCATTGAATATTCCATGCTACTAAAAGTCAATGATACTTCACAGTCTAAGCAATATCTTTCAAGAATCTTCAGCGTCAGTCATAACTTTTCAAGATGTTTGCTTATGACAAGAACTTTTCGTGCAAATGGTCGTACACGTTAATGATGCTTCCGAAAGTTCGAAACTATCATGGGGGAGAAATGTGTACTTTGATGTTTTACAGACAACCTCCAGGAGAAAGTAGTGCATACTTCTCTACTTAGTATGGTTTGTGAAGTTTTCGGCATATGGGTTAAGAATTGTTGATGAGTTGATGATGTTGGATAATGAACCATTGATAAACCGTTGCATGTTCCCCTAAAACAGATATTCACCGAAACCAAGGTTGTCATAACTCATTCAAGCTGACATTGTTTACGGTTTTGTCTTGATTTTGTAAAATCCCGCGAAAGAACCTATTTCTCGGTTTAAATCATAGACTTGTAAAATCCCATGACAATGAAAACATCCAGGTTAAAGTAATGAGCATTTCCGGATCTATCTTACGGTTTATTCTTGGTTTTGTAAAATCCCGCGAAAGAAACTATTTCTCGGTTTAAACCATAGAATTGTAAAATCCCGTGATGATGAAACCATCCTGGAGAAAGGAAAGTGTAGGTCGGGATCCTTTCTGATGCTAGTGCTACGGTTTCTACTTCGAAGAAGGGATAAAAGGGTATACTTCATGAATTGGATGTGTGTTTGGATATTCGTCATGGCAGTTTCGTTATTACATGGTTTTACGGGGTTGTGTGTTTTTAACCATGGTCGGGATGAAACCATTATCATAGTTCACTTAAAATGTCAAAGGAGGCTAGATTTGAGCTTTTAACCAAGAAGATGTGACAACGGAGTTAATTCACTATTGTTTATTTGAGGTTGAAGTGAAATATCACGGGCGAGTGTACTTAGTATCTGAAGGTATCGGGGATGGTTGGATGAAGATTCTTCATGATCCTTGCTCGAGCTTATTATTAAAAACGAAGACTTGGAAATATAGTTATTGTTGGGTGTCTTTTACCTTTTCTTTTACCACTTGTGGGAATTGGGCTCTTACCACCACAAAATAACTATCACTTTAAGGAGTTACATTGTAGTGCTCAGTGTCACATTCAATTGTGGATTTTCAAGAGGTGATGTACGTCTTATACTTGATGGTTGGTTGGTTGAAGAGTATAGAGTAATTAGAGATGCTAATGGAAATCGACACCGCTCTTTGTTAAATATGTGCAAGTTTAAGTCACGAGTTCGGGTTAGTTTACTTCAGGGTCAAATTCATCATATTGGGTTATCTCCATCAGCTGTCACGACAAAGAGCCTACTGAATGATAATGGGGTTGATTTTAAGTTTGCCAAGAGAGGTTGAATAGAGAGAGATTATGACGTATGAACACTTCAGTTCATGCCTCGTACTCTAAAGAAAAGAAAAGTGTACGTCTCAGTGCGCTTTATCTTCAAAAGAAGAGAAATCTTCTTATGACGTATGAACACTTCAGTTCATGCCTCGTACTCTAAAGAAAAGAAAAGTGTACGTCTCAGTGCGCTTTATCTTCAAAAAAAGAGAAATCTTCTTATGACGTTTGAACACAACAGTTCAAGCCTCGTTCTCTAAAGAAAAGAAAAGTGTACGTTTCAATGCACTTTATCTTCTAAAGAAGAGAAATCTTCTTATTATGACCATTCTCATCAACATGCTTCATGCTTTTTCCTTGCGCTTTCAAACATCAAGTGAACCGGACTACCGTTGATTGTTTTCTTATTCCACTTGCTCAACTATAATGACGATGGCGACATCATGTGCTAATTTTGCGGGGGAGAAGTGTGAATAGACTACATTTGGTTACGATATTCACTTATTCAATCAAGAATGGCAACTCCGTATGCAATTCTTGGGGGGGAGAAAAAGTGTGAATTTACTGCATGGTTGATTGATTTCTGAGATAAAATGGTCAAACGGCTCCAAACTCATGTAAGAACCGAGCTTCTTCTTATCGGGTCATCTTTACATGGAGTTTTCTTCTATGAGCCGTTGGTTGACATCTTCACACCGGCTGATATGATTATCGACAAAGTGCTTCCGGTTAATACTTCACGTACACATCAACATGATGATTCCGAACGATCTCTCTGTTCTTGTTTGATGTGATTGGTAGTTTGGTGTTACCATCTTATGTGTTCGTTGCGGCCTGATTGCTGATTTCCTTGATGAACATCTTTCTGTTCTTGTTTGATTGGGAGGGATTTTAGTTAAGGGGATTTGCAAGATGTAAGTTGATTGGGATGCTTTTTGGTGATGTTCTTGTTTTTGGTGAGTTGAAGATGTTAACTATCTATTCCCCAACTGGACAATCTTGAAGAAGGTCGAGTCTACAGTCTGTTCTACATTTTCTGGTACATGTTAGAAGACTAAAGATGAGTTGCATTTAACGATCCAAAGACTTCTTCTTAATCTGGGCATTTATCAAACAGATTGTCGGTTTAGGGGAGAGCACTAATTGGGGGAGGGTGAAATGTCTGATTTAATCCCCAATTAGACTTGCTCACATTCTTTAGCAAGTTGATTCTCACAAAGACTTTCAAGTGTTCTTCTCAACAGATTTCTAGTATACGGGCTTATAGTGTGTTGCTGATTATGAAGTATCAAAACCAGTAAGGGGGAAGGAGACAAGCACCTAAACGCGAGTAAACTTGATGAACTTAATACTTCTAATTAATTGAAGATATCCCGGGAAGACAAATGTTATTACCGCAGAGAAACTCAAGGTTTGACTCATGGCGAGTAAACTTGATGAACTTAATTCTTCTAAGTGGTTGAAGATATCCCGGGAAGACGTATGCCATGAACGCAGAGAAACTCAAGGTTTTACTCATCAAGGCGTTTAGTGTTATTATTCCAACTATGTGGGGGAAGTGATGTTAGAGAAAGTTTCTGAAGATATAAGAGGTACACAAGTGTGTGATGATCTCGATGTTATCGCAATCATCAGGGGAGAGAGAATTGTGTACATTAGGGGCGCTCAGCTGTCTCACTTGAGGGCTTAATCAGTGATTCAGAGATATAATCACTTATTCCGGAGTTGGCATCCGTAGATATTGTCATCCGCAGAGATAATCAGTGATTCGGCCTGCTTCTTCAATGTTATCGGTTGTTCTCTCTTTTGGGGAATGTGTGTACTTCGGGTCCTTGAGCTTCATACACGATCATCAGGGAAGAAAGCCATTGTTTACCACAAACATTGGGGAGGTGTTTTCTCTCCGGACATGATGTGTATTCGGGAGAGTTCATGGATATTGGTGTACTTCGGGTTCTTGAGCTTCACACACGTTCATCAGGGAAGAAAAATGTGAACATGGGAAGGTGTTCTTCATTCCCCTCATGAAGTGTATTCGGGAGTGTTCTTGAGCATTATACTAAGAGACGGACTGTATCATTTCAACTACACGGGGGAAGTGGTCTCTTGACAACTTTTTGGAATGGATTGCTTCAGACTTCAGTGGTAGTGAAATATGAGAAGAAATTTAAAGAGTGGGATGATACGTTGCTGTTCTTGTTTATGATATTACCCCGAATGGAGATCCTCGATTATCGTTCTTAAAATGGAGCAGCGGGGTCGACGATAATGGTGTGCTTCTTTGTGCACCTGGCTATTGGAAGCTTGAAAGAAAGCTTTGAATCTACTCAGCTAAAGGATTTTCGGTTTGGGGGGAAGCTGCCAAAGTCTCTTTCTCTCAAAGGCTCATGTTCTATCTTCTATTCTGGAGCCTCGGAAGCTTTGGTGGTGGAAGTTTAAGAGATGACGAACTCTATCTTCTACGACGTGCTGTTCGATATCCTTATCTCGGTACTCGTATCATCATTCTCTCAAACTATATCATCTTCTCTATCTTTGTATATATTTATCAGAAAAACAAAATAGAAAAATATAAAATCAACAAAAGCCCATAAAAATCAGAAAATTTGAAAAATACCAAAAATATGTTTTCTCAAGACATGTCTTCTAGTATCGATAACATATACTCTCTTAGAAATGTCATTCAATAATGGCACGGGACCATAGATGAAGTTCGAGCAGGAGGTGTAAATATTATTTTCTAAACATGTCTCAAAAAATGGCTTGCAGTTACTTCAGACTGTGACCCGTGCTTAAACTATGGCTTGCTATTATTTCAGATAGCAACCCGTTCTTTTAAAGGAAGGAAAGTGTTGTGCTAAACCTATTTTCAAAATATTTCGTGCACTTTTCCTAAAAACAAAACAAGTAAAGTATGTCGAAGGACTGCTGTTCCTACACAAATGTTTTTCCGTCTAAAATTCTTCAGAAAAATATTTGGTGTTTTCAAAAATGGTGGTAAATAAGTTGCTTTAAAAACAATCAGATTCAAAGTTTTTGTAAAATTGAAAACTCAATCAATGACTTCAGCGCTTTTAAACTTTTCATAAAATGAGTCATGGATTGAGGGGGATAATGTTTTTCAAATCTACATCATCTAACGGGCTTTCTTAATTATCCTAATATGCTTAATTAAAAATGATGTTAACCTATGTTGAAGGACTAGGTGCCTAGGATATGATTGCTAGGATTAGATGATTAGAGTTTGATGAACACATTATTCCCATACATTTATATGATCTGATTGATATGTTGCATTGACTTTTATTAGTCGATTGTTGTTTGGGTGATGTCGACCACCATATATTTGTATGTGTGTTCACTAACGTATGCAGGTATATTGGTATAAAAGAATGTTCCCGATCCGGATCCCACAATTGAAGATGATTGGATGCCGAAAGGAAAGGGTAACTATATCTTGGGTTGACAAATGAAGAAACGGAGCTTAATTTGACCTCAGTTGGCATTAAAATGCAACTTAAGAAGTCTCACTGCATCAGCAGACGGTTTTTCTTCCAAGCTCTACAGCAACAACAGAAACTTCTCAACCACTTAACGTATCTTGTGCAGGATAAATTGTGATGATACCATTTTTTTAAACAATATTGTTTTGAAAAATGGAAAAATATTGGTTTTGAAAATATATTGGACTTAATTTTGAAAATCACCGGCAAAACTTAAGTCACTCAATCATCGACTATGGTCATCGATTGAGGGGGAGAGTGATTTAAAATAAAATATTTTCAATCGATATTTATTCATAAAAGGTCCGGTTTGTACGAAACAAAGTGGTGATCTAAAGATTTAATGTTATATCATGGTATGATTTTCTTTAAAACTCAAAGATCTGTCAAAATGAAATTTTTTCTGTTCTTGTTTGATTGTGAAATTGTTTTATTTTATTTAAAGATCTCTTAAAACAATCATACCTGACACTAACAATCTTTAATGTCTTAAATTGGTCCTTATCTGTCATTTTTCAAAATTAAATCTTGTCACGTCTTTCCCCAAACTTTTCTAAATGATTTTAATCAATTGGGATCACAAATCTCAATTGGTTTGAAAGTTTTGATCAGGGGAGAAATCGTGATTTAAATCTCAAATCTGTTTTAATGGAATTGGTTTTAGTCTATCAAAGGCACTCCTGCCTCCATGTGTCAAATGATTTTAATATACATAATGCACATGTTGAGGGGGAGCATTTATCCAAAAACAAGATGAGTATTTAAACCAGGCACATATTCTCCCATGTTTTCTAAACCTAATTAAATCACTTGAGATCCAAAATCTCAAAGGATTTGATATTTTTGATCGGGGGAGAATTTGTGATTTAATAATGAAATTTGATAAAAGGTGATTGTTTGATTCAATTGTGCAGGCTGCTCTCTCATATGTGTTAAACGCTTTCGAATCTTGAAGCACATATTGATGGGGAGCATTTCAAAAGAAAATAAACTATCGAGGTACAAAAGCTTTTATGTTTTAACATAAAGTACCTTGATTGAGTTTTTAAATGGTTTTCTTAATGGTTTTTGTGATCGTGGATGTGCTTCAAAAGAACTCTTTCCTCTATGTGATAAAATGATTTCAAATATCCTATGCACATATTGAGGGGGAGAATTTTACCAAGAAAATCAAATGGCTTTTTCCATAGAAATTGTGATCAAGAATTTATTCCAAAAGAACTCTTGCCTCCATGTGCTAAACAATTTATAAAATCATATACACATGTTGAGGGGGAGCATTTCTAAATGATCAAAACAATTAAGGTACAAAATGCTTTGATTTTATATCACAAGTACCTTGATTGATTTTTCCAAATGATTTTTCAATTGGTTTTAAGGAAGAATGAACTGTACCAAAAGACCGACCATTTTACTTTATGCATGGAGTTATAAGGATGGTGAGGTTAGGTATTAGTTCCCACGATCCGCCAGAACCGGAGGGATCTACCCAGGGATAATCCACTAGATAGTGTAGAGTCCTTAGGTATGATGAAAAAAGGAGAAAAATGAGAAATGAGAAGAGTGCGGACTAAGACAGAGCTAGAACTAGAATAAACCCAACAAGGTTCTAGTTATGAAGTCTCGGTAAGCACTGAAGGGGTTGAAGAATGAAAAAGAATTGAATGTGCAAAAGGGTGAAAAGAAATAGCCCTCCATTAATTCAACCTTAGGGCAGAAACCGGGTTCTATACATATGCTATTGGTGTTTACTAAGGTAACACTGGTATTGAAGACAAGACATCATGGACCCAGTGACGCACTGCACTAAACTTCCCAAGCTACTCAAGTTCCTCTTAAAAGGGCTTGTTTCATTCTCACGGGGAACCGACATTATCTATCGACTTTCTCTTAGAGATTGTTGATATTGAAGAAGGAGACCCTCTCCCTAGTCTCCGACATAGGAAATCAAATGTGCACTATTGAGTCTAGAGCCTCGAGATCATCAATAAATCTCATTAGGACACTTTCAATGAAGACTCTCTATTTCACACAATGTGGAAAGAGATATTATATATTAAGAGTCCTACGCATTATCCTTGTGGTATTGCCAGAACATCCGAGTGATATGTAAAAGTATTCACGATGAAGATGGAAATCCTTCTAGAGCCAACATCAAACAAGCTCTTGGTGGGTGACATGTGAGATCTTTTCTAAAGATCAAGCTTGTGACAACTAGATAGAAACAATGGGGTGATTCATTATTGAATAAACCTTGGTCCAGGAATGGAATTGACGAATACTTTTGGAAAAACCGTTCGATGTGCAAATCTTCTTTTCTTTAGCACATCGAATGTGTATTGATATTTCAAACTCAAAAGGTATCTCTGATTGAAAAAAATACTTTTGGAAAAACCGTTCGATGTGCAAATTTCTTCTTTTCTCTAGCACGTCGAATGTGTACTCTTTTCAAATACAAAAAGTATTTTTGATTGAAAATTGATCTTTCTCATAAAACCTTCGTCGTATTGCAAAAATCTTTCTTCAAGCAATACGCGATTGTTTTTCAAATCACTTTTCATCAATCAGCAAATCTTAATTTGCTGGTTCACTCACTCCGTTTTGTCTTCTTTGAGACGTTCCGGTTTGAGAACGGCTAGAGCAGCTGCGAAACCCTGTTAAGGAGATTCTTAGGAATCCTACCTGATCACAGGCAGTACTTGTACTGATCAACGGGGGACCGTAGGCCGTGTACCTCAATTCAACGAAAGTGATCAAAGACACTTTCGTGTGTTTTATTGCTAACTGTTGTTTGCAGGTACATTTGGACGGTTGCAGCTGATTAGAATTGAGGAGTCAATACAAAGCCGCATGCTCACAGCATCCACACTTAATTGAAGAAATCATGACTGGTGCATATCTACATAACATGATTCTGATATTTTTATACTATGCTTCTGCTACGCTGCTGCAAATGTCATGAACCAGTAAAGCTTCCGCTACTCTGATGGAAAGATGTCATGATCCAAAAGTGTGAGCATGTCGGTCCAAAAGTCACAACATCACATGAAGGCAACACAACTATGGATGATCCAGAGAGATTTACTGTGACTGATGATCTCAATGAAAGCTAGAAGATAATCAATGATGTGGATCAGTTATAGGCCTCCACTTAAAGTACAAAGCATTCGGACTTTGAAGTTGCACTACTTAAGCACAAGGAAAGTAAAGACTTAATCAAGTGGAGCATCTTTTGAATGACCACCCCTTAGGGGGAGATTGTTAGCCTTGATAATATTTAATAGAATTGATGGTCATTCACGTTTAGGAACTTTGTAACGTGTGTTAGATATCGTGATAGAATAGTCAACGGGCTCGTGGATTGGGCTAAGCTAAATGGCTAATAGTTATGTTAAGCTAGCCTTATGTAAGTTATTATCTAATACAAGCTCAAGCCCAAGCCCATAAGGGCATTATGTAAGGAAGTATTAATACCCCTCAAATGGCCATTTGAGGGGTGTGTGCTTGAGTGTGTTTGTGTGTGTGTTTTCTTTAAGCAATATAACAAGTTCTTGTTTCATCTTTCTCTCTTGTTCATACGCATAACATCTTAAGTCACCACCTTTCTTAATCTTTCTTCTTCATTATTTACGCATAAAGTGTGTTTGGGTTTTACGTGTTACTTGTGTGGTAAGTGGTATACGTGATAAGGTTGAGAAAAACAAGTTCCTACAACAACGTTTCGTTGTCTTCTTGTTTGAAATTATGGATCTCCAAAAGCTGGTTAGAAATCTTCGATGGTGGACAATATCTCTGAATAAAGTGCTTCTTAAGTAGCGCCCAAGTATTAATTGCCCAGTAAGAGTCATAGGAAGTACTCTTAACATAACAACATCATGAGACACGCTCGGAATGTTGAAAAGGCTTGCGATGTATAGGACATTTTCAACGTGCTCATACGCATCTTCGTCCCTGTTTCCTGAAAAAGGGTTAGCGCGAAGCTCCCTCATAAATTGGTCTTTGATTTCGAAACGGACATCCGCTCCAATTGCCGGTCTTACGAGACCCAGCCCTTGTTCCACTCTTGTCAAAGCCAAGTATTCCTCAAGACTGAGGTCATCGATGTTAACAACTTCCATGGTACCTGAAAACTTGAAATATGATCGTGAGAAAAGTTTAAAATAAAATTAAAGACTTAATATTCATCCTAATATAACTCCCCGGCAGCGGCGCCAAAAACTTGATGCAGGTTTTACTGACCAGGTCTTAATATTTATAGTGTCTCGTTATACCTATGGTCTACCCTAGTGCACTAACGAGCAGTGTACCCGATCGTGTGTACTGTAGTAAACGGTAAAGCCGAGGTCGTCCTAAGAGATATGTGTGATGGATTATTACTAAGTCTAGGTGTCACAGAATAATAATGGTTTCGATAGGGATTTAATTAATTAAACTACTAATGCAGAATAAAGCAAATAAAATCAAATAAAGGATAAAAGGAAATCAATAGAGGAGAGTGGTGCTAACCTAGGTAATCCTCCTAGCTAGTTATGTCTATGTCTACTTACTTCCAATTACTTCAGGTGGGGTCAAAGTCGAGAAGACATCATTTGGTCAATTCGCCCTAACCTATCAGCAAAGATGCCACCACAGGAGAAGTCAAGTGTCCCCTCATAAGTCCTGTTGTTCCTGGTCCCCTAAGCCAAGTCATTAAGTACCGCTACATGCTAGATTTATAATAGTGAATGCCCGGCCGTTAGGAACTTAGACACGCACCCCCTAATTCTTAAGTTAATCCAAACGATAGGTGATCAGTTGGTCAAATCGCACAAGTAGAAAGGGTCGTCAATTGGTCATATCTTACCCTTCCTGTCTCAGTCCGCTCACCTAGGGTCAGTTGGTCATATCTCCAAGGCAATTGGCCTCTATCGCCATTCAAAACTACCGAACTAAGGGTGGCTACCAATAAACTATGCATGCATACACTTAGAAATAATTGTACGGAAGTAAAGTAAACGCAAACAAAACAATTAAGGAATCATAACTAGGCCAGCACCAAAAGGTGCTTAGCCGCTCATATTAATCATGCAAACCAATTGAATATTCAAAGGTACGAAATACATGAATTGAAAGTAAAAGAAATATAAAACGCTAATGCTTATCGTAGGGGAGTGATTTCTCCCTTGGAGACAGCTCCGTATGCTCCTCTAGACTTGCCTTGAGCTTTTTCCCACGTTCTATGACTATTGTGTGTGGAATGGAATGAATAGAAATGCTGAAATTCATGGGGTATCTATAGGCCAGATCTGGGTTACGGCGTAACCAATATAGGAGTTACGCCATAACCTTCTATTTCCTCGTATAATGCACTAGATCTGCTGGTTACGGCGTAACCTTATGAGTGGTTACGCCATAGTCTTCAATAAACTCGGTTACGTCGTAAGAGATGCAGTAGTTACGGCGTAAGTAATAGCGGCGTGGAACCTCATTTGACCTAATGTAGTTACATTGTAACCTTTGAGAAGAGTTACGCCGTAACATTATGATAAGTTGGTTTTCTGAGTCATGCAATAGTTACGGCGTAATGAGAGGGACGAGTTACGCCGTAACTTCTTCTAAATAGCATACTGTGATAAATCTTTAGATAATTCTCCAGTTCCGCGTCTCTTTAGCTCAAATGCTCGTAATTTACCTAAAAGTGGAAAACAATGGAAAACAAGCGTAAATCCATATAAATGATATAAATTACAAGCATTATCGGGGGAAATTGACACTTAATATTCAGGACTATTTTATGTTATCATTGACTCAGTATTCACCTTTTAAGTTCCGCCTTACTGAGTGGAGGGACTTCTTCTTCGCCTCTTACTGAGTATCTTGAAGATGGCTCACTGAGAGACTATGCACTCAGTGACCTGTTAGTGTTTAACGGTCTAAACACTTAGGGTATTTTCTATTCAAATCCTAGATTAAGGGGTTTGGGTATTTACTAAACCCAACAGTTTGTGTTACCAACTGAAACGTAGCCATTTTCGTCTTTAATTTCCTGACGTTTAGTATGGACTTCTTTTTTTGAGTGAGCTTCACACATGTTTCTTGGGTAGTTCTTTGACCCATTGGAAGTTGGACATGTGTCCATTGGGACCACACTTATTTTGCCTATAAAGGGGGATACTCTGACTCATTTGTTGATACTTCAAAGAAAATTTTATTTCATCTTTTCCAAGTATCTTTCTTTCTTCATAGTTTTTCTTATATCCATTCTCTAGAGTTTAAGGGGTGGGTGTATGCATAAAAATTTTTGTAAGATTTTTCAAAACTTTATTTCTTTCAAAGTCTATAGACTTTATGCTTTTAGGTGGTCTTTGGGCAAGTGACCAAAGGTGACTAGTAACTTTAGTTTGTAACCACCTTGTGTGGGTTTATTGATTGATCTAGAGTTAGATCTCGTTTGTTTTCAACCTAGGTGTGATGTCAAATGTTTATTCTTGGTTGTAGCAAAAATGTCAATCCTTTGAATTTTTTGCGTCTCCCACCATCCCATGTGGTTTTCTCATGAATTTTTTGAAAGGTTTCAGAACATGTCTTTTTGCCAAAGACCTTGTTGCGAAGGTTCTTTAGTTCAAGGGATTACTTTTTCACCAGGGAGAGCCACGTGTATTTATTCCACTAGGATAACAAGGATAATATTCTTGAATTTCGTTATGCTTGCTCATTGTCTGTCTTAATGACTTTTTCTTTACTTTATTGCAGTTTGACGGTGGCTAACGTGTCTAAGGATCAAGTTATTAATGGTTCAGGCTGAGCCCATGATTGTAAGTGGGGAAATTCATCCTTGGCCTGGTGATGGGGATGTTGTATATACTCCCCCTAATGAGATTGTTGACTCAGTTGAGTTTGAAGGTTTTGTGTTTGCGACTTCAATTATGCAGGCAGAGGAGCATGTTATCTTGTCACAGAATAATAATGGTTTCGATAGGGATTTAATTAATTAAACTACTAATGCAGAATAAAGCAAATAAAAGCAAATAAAGGATAAATGGAAATCAATAGAGGAGAGTGGTGCTAACCTAGTTAATCCTCCTAGCTATTTATGTCTATGTCTACTTACTTCCAATTACTTCAGGTGGGGTCAAAGTCGAGATGACAGCATTTGGTCAATTCGCCCTAACCTATCAGCAAATATGCCACCACAGGAGAAGTCAGGTGTCCCCTCATAAGTCATGTTGTTCTTGGTCCCCTAACCCAAGTCATTAAGTACCGCTACATGCTAGATTTATAATTGTGAATGCCCGGCCGTTAGGAACTTAGACACGCACCCCCTAATTCTTAAGTTCATCCAAACGATAGGTGATCAGTTGTTCAAATCGTACAAGTAGAAAGGGTCGTCAGTTGGTCATATCTTACCCTTCCTGTCTCAGTCCGCTCACCTAGGGTCAGTTGTTCATATCTCCTAGGCAATTGGCCTCTATCTCCATTCAAAACTACCGAACCAAGGGTGGCTACCAATAAACTATGCATGCATACACTTAGAAATAATTGTACGGAAGTAAAGTAAACGCAAACAAAATAATTAAGGAATCATAACTAGGCCAACACCAAAAGGTGCTTAGCCGCTCATATTAATCATGCAAACCAATTCAATATTCAAAGGTACGAAATACATGAATTGAAAGCAAAAGAAATATAAAACGGTAATGCTTATCGTAGGGGAGTGATTTCTCCCTTGGAGACAGCTCCGTATGCTCCTCTAGACCTGCCTTGAGCTTTTTCCCACGTTCTATGAGTATTGTGTGTGGAATGGAATGAATAGAAATGCTGAAATTCGTGGGGTATCTATAGGCCAGATCTGGGTTACAGCATAACCAATATAGGAGTTACGCCGTAACCTTCTATTTCCTCGTATAATGCACTAGATCTGCTGGTTACGGCGTAACCTTATGAGTGGTTACGCCGTAGTCTTCAATAAACTCGGTTACATCGTAAGAGATGCAGTAGTTATGGCGTAAGTAATAGCGGCGTGGAAACTCATTTGACCTAATGTAGTTACGTTGTAACCTTTGAGAAGAGTTACGCCGTAACCTTATGATAAGTTGTTTTTCTGAGTCACGCAATAGTTACTGCGTAATGAGAGGGACGAGTTACGTCGTAACTTCTTCAAAATAGCATACTGTGATAAATCTTTAGATAATTCTCCAGTTCCGCGTCTCTTTAGCTCCAATGCTCGTAATTTACCTGAAAGTGGAAAACAATGGAAAACAAGCGTAAATACATATAAATGATATAAATTACAAGCATTATCGGGGGAAATTGACATTTAATATTCAGGACTATTTGATGTTATCATTGACTCAGTCTTCACCCTTTAAGTTCCGCTTTACTGAGTGGAGAGACTTGTTCTTCGCCTCTTACTGAGTATCCTGAAGATGGCTCACTTAGAGACTATGCACGCAGTGACCTGTTAGTGTTTAACGGTCTAAACACTCAGGGTATTTTCTATTCAAATTTTAGATTAAGGGTTTGGGTATTTACTGAACCCAACAGTTTGTGTTACCAACTGAAACTTAGCCATTTTCGTCTTTAATTTCCTAACGTTTCGTATGGACTTCTTTTTTTACGTGAGCTTCTCACATGTTTCTTGGGTAGTTGTTTGACCTATTGGAAGTTGGACATGTGTCCATTGGGACCGCACTTATTTTGCCTATAAAGGGGGATACTCTGACTCATTTGTTGATACTTCAAAGAAAATTTTATTTCATCTTTTCCAAGTGTCTTTATTTCTTCTAAGTTTTTCTTATATCCATTCTCTAGAGTTTAAGAGGTGGGTGTATGCATAAAAAAATTTGTAAGATGTTTCAAAACTTTATTTCTTTCAAAGTCTATAGACTTTATGCTTCGAGGTGGTCTTGGGGCAAGTGACCAAAGGCGACTAGTAACTTTAGTTTGTAACCACCTTGTGTGGGTTTATTGATTGATCTAGAGATAGATCTCGTTTGTTTTCAACCTAGGTGTGATGTCAAATGTTTATTCTTGGTTGTAGCAAAAATGTCAATCCTTTGAATTTTTGCGTCTCCCACCATCCCACGTGGTTTTCTCATGAATTTTTTGAAAGGTTTCAGAACATGTCTTTTTGCCAAAGACCTTGTTGTGAAGGTTCATTAGTTCAAGGGATTACTTTTTCACCAGGGAGAGCCACGTGTATTTATTCCACTAGGATAACAAGGATAATATTCTTGAATTTCGTTATGGTTGTTTATTGTCTGTCGTAATGACTTTTTCTTTACTTTATTGCAGTTTGACGGTGGCTAACGTGTCTAAGGCTCAAGTTATTAAGATTCAGGCTGAGCCTATGATTGTAAGTGGGGAAATTCATCCTTGGCCTGGTGATGGGGACGTTGTATATACTCCCCCTAATGAGATTGTTGACTCAGTTGAGTTTGAAGGTTTTGTGTTTGCGACTTCAATTATGCAGGCAGAGGAGCATGTTATCTTGTCACAGAATAATAATGGTTTCGATAGGGATTTAATTAATTAAACTACTAATGCAGAATAAAGCAAATAAAAGCAAATAAAGGATAAAGGGAAATCAATAGAGGAGAGTGGTGCTAACCTAGTTAATCCTCCTAACTAGTTATGTCTATGTCTACTTACTTCCAATTACTTCAGGTGGGGTCAAAGTCGAGATGCATTTGGTCAATTTGCCCTAACCTATCAACAAAGATGCCACCACAGGAGAAGTCAGGTGTCCCCTGATAAGTCCTTCTCCTGAGCCAAGTCATTAAGTACCGCTACATGCTAGATTTATAATAGTGAATGCCCGGCCGTTAGGAACTTAGACACGCACCCCCTAATTCTTAAGTTCATCCAAACGATAGGTGATCAGTTGGTCAAATCGCACAAGTAGAAAGGGTCGTCAGTTGGTCATATCTTACCCTTCCCGTCTTAGTCCGCTCACCTAGGGTCAGTTGTTCATATCTCCTAGGCAATTGGCCTCTATCTCCATTCAAAACTACCGAACCAAGGGTGGCTACCAATAAACTATGCATGCATACACTTAAAAATAATTGTACGGAAATAAAGTAAACGTAAACAAAACAATTAAGGAATCATAACTAAGCCAACACCAAAAGGTGCTTAGCCGCTCATATTAATCATGCAAACCAATTGAATATTCAAAGGTACGAAATACATAAATTGAAAGTAAAAGAAATATAAAACGCTAATGCTTATCGTAGGGGAGTGATTTCTCCCTTGGAGACAGCTCCGTATGCTCCTCTAGACCTGCCTTGAGCTTTTTCCCACGTTCTCTGAGTATTGTGTGTGGAATGAAATGAATAGAAATGCTGAAATTCGCGGGGTATCTATAGGCCAGATCTGGGTTATGGCGTAACCAATATAGGAGTTACGCCGTAACCTTCTATTTCCTCGTATAATGCACTAGATCTGCTGGTTACGGCGTAATCTTATGAGTGGTTATGCCGTAGTATTCAATAAACTCGGTTACGTCGTAAGAGATGCAGTAGTTACGGCGTAAGTAATAGCGGCGTGGAACCTCATTTGACCTAATGTAGTTACGTTGTAACCTTTGAGAAGAGTTACGCCGTAACCTTATGATAAGTTGGTTTTCTGAGTCATGCAATAGTTACGGCGTAATGAGAGGGACGAGTTACGCCGTAACTTCTTCAAAATAGCATACTGTGATAAATCTTTAGATAATTCTCCAGTTCCGCGTCTCTTTAGCTCAAATGCTCGTAATTTACCTAAAAGTGGAAAACAATGGAAAACAAGCGTAAATCCATATAAATGATATAAATTACAAGCATTATCGGGGGAAATTGACACTTAATATTCAGGACTATTTTATGTTATCATTGACTCAGTCTTCACCCTTTAAGTTCCGCCTTACTGAGTGGAGGGACTTCTTCTTCGCCTCTTACTGAGTATCCTGAAGATGGCTCACTGAGAGACTATGCACTCAGTGACCTGTTAGTGTTTAACGGTCTAAACACTTAGGGTATTTTCTATTCAAATCCTAGATTAAGGGGTTTGGGTATTTACTAAACCCAACAGTTTGTGTTACCAACTGAAACTTAGCCATTTTCGTCTTTAATTTCCTGACGTTTCGTATGGACTTCTTTTTTTGAGTGAGCTTCACACATGTTTCTTGGGTAGTTCTTTGACCCATTGGAAGTTGGACATGTGTCCATTGGGACCACACTTATTTTGCCTATAAAAGGGGATACTCTGACTCATTTGTTGATACTTCAAAGAAAATTTTATTTCATCTTTTCCAAGTGTCTTTCTTTCTTCAAAGTTTTTCTTATATCCGTTCTCTAGAGTTTAAGGGGTGGGTGTATGCATAAAAATTTTTGTAAGATTTTTCAAAACTTTATTTCTTTCAAAGTCTATAGACTTTATGCTTCTAGGTGGTCTTTGGGCAAGTGACCAAAGGCGACTAGCTAGTATCTTTAGTTTGTAACCACCTTGTGTGGATTTATTGATTGATCTGGAGTTAGATCTCGTTTGTTTTCAACCTAGGTGTGATGTCAAATGTTTATTCTTGGTTGTAGCAAAAATGTCAATCCTTTGAATTTTTTGCGTCTCCCACCATCCCATGTGGTTTTCTCATGAATTTTTTGAAAGGTTTCAGAACATGTCTTTTTGCCAAAGACCTTGTTGCGAAGGTTCTTTAGTTCAAGGGATTACTTTTTCACCAGGGAGAGCCACGTGTATTTATTCCACTAGGATAACAAGGATAATATTCTTGAATTTCGTTATGCTTGTTCATTGTCTGTCGTAATGACGTTTTCTTTACTTTATTGCAGTTTGACGGTGGCTAACGTGTCTAAGGCTCAAGTTATTAAGATTCAGGCTGAGCCCATGATTGTAAGTGGGGAAGTTCATCCTTGGCCTGGTGATGGGGATGTTGTATATACTCCCCCTAATGAGATTGTTGACTCAGTTGAGTTTGAAGGTTTTGTGTTTGCGACTTCAATTATGCAGGCAGAAGAGCATGTTATCTTGTCACAGAATAATAATGGTTTCGATAGGGATTTAATTAATTAAACTACTAATGCAGAATAAAGCAAATAAAAGCAAATAAAGGATAAATGGAAATCAATAGAGGAGAGTGGTGCTAACCTAGTTAATCCTCCTAGCTATTTATGTCTATGTCTACTTACTTCCAATTACTTCAGGTGGGGTCAAAGTCGAGATGACAGCATTTGGTCAATTCGCCCTAACCTATCAGCAAATATGCCACCACAGGAGAAGTCAGGTGTCCCCTCATAAGTCATGTTGTTCTTGGTCCCCTAACCCAAGTCATTAAGTACCGCTACATGCTAGATTTATAATTGTGAATGCCCGGCCGTTAGGAACTTAGACACGCACCCCCTAATTCTTAAGTTCATCCAAACGATAGGTGATCAGTTGTTCAAATCGTACAAGTAGAAAGGGTCGTCAGTTGGTCATATCTTACCCTTCCTGTCTCAGTCCGCTCACCTAGGGTCAGTTGTTCATATCTCCTAGGCAATTGGCCTCTATCTCCATTCAAAACTACCGAACCAAGGGTGGCTACCAATAAACTATGCATGCATACACTTAGAAATAATTGTACGGAAGTAAAGTAAACGCAAACAAAATAATTAAGGAATCATAACTAGGCCAACACCAAAAGGTGCTTAGCCGCTCATATTAATCATGCAAACCAATTCAATATTCAAAGGTACGAAATACATGAATTGAAAGCAAAAGAAATATAAAACGGTAATGCTTATCGTAGGGGAGTGATTTCTCCCTTGGAGACAGCTCCGTATGCTCCTCTAGACCTGCCTTGAGCTTTTTCCCACGTTCTATGAGTATTGTGTGTGGAATGGAATGAATAGAAATGCTGAAATTCGTGGGGTATCTATAGGCCAGATCTGGGTTACAGCATAACCAATATAGGAGTTACGCCGTAACCTTCTATTTCCTCGTATAATGCACTAGATCTGCTGGTTACGGCGTAACCTTATGAGTGGTTACGCCGTAGTCTTCAATAAACTCGGTTACATCGTAAGAGATGCAGTAGTTATGGCGTAAGTAATAGCGGCGTGGAAACTCATTTGACCTAATGTAGTTACGTTGTAACCTTTGAGAAGAGTTACGCCGTAACCTTATGATAAGTTGTTTTTCTGAGTCACGCAATAGTTACTGCGTAATGAGAGGGACGAGTTACGTCGTAACTTCTTCAAAATAGCATACTGTGATAAATCTTTAGATAATTCTCCAGTTCCGCGTCTCTTTAGCTCCAATGCTCGTAATTTACCTGAAAGTGGAAAACAATGGAAAACAAGCGTAAATACATATAAATGATATAAATTACAAGCATTATCGGGGGAAATTGACATTTAATATTCAGGACTATTTGATGTTATCATTGACTCAGTCTTCACCCTTTAAGTTCCGCTTTACTGAGTGGAGAGACTTGTTCTTCGCCTCTTACTGAGTATCCTGAAGATGGCTCACTTAGAGACTATGCACGCAGTGACCTGTTAGTGTTTAACGGTCTAAACACTCAGGGTATTTTCTATTCAAATTTTAGATTAAGGGTTTGGGTATTTACTGAACCCAACAGTTTGTGTTACCAACTGAAACTTAGCCATTTTCGTCTTTAATTTCCTAACGTTTCGTATGGACTTCTTTTTTTACGTGAGCTTCTCACATGTTTCTTGGGTAGTTGTTTGACCTATTGGAAGTTGGACATGTGTCCATTGGGACCGCACTTATTTTGCCTATAAAGGGGGATACTCTGACTCATTTGTTGATACTTCAAAGAAAATTTTATTTCATCTTTTCCAAGTGTCTTTATTTCTTCTAAGTTTTTCTTATATCCATTCTCTAGAGTTTAAGAGGTGGGTGTATGCATAAAAAAATTTGTAAGATGTTTCAAAACTTTATTTCTTTCAAAGTCTATAGACTTTATGCTTCGAGGTGGTCTTGGGGCAAGTGACCAAAGGCGACTAGTAACTTTAGTTTGTAACCACCTTGTGTGGGTTTATTGATTGATCTAGAGATAGATCTCGTTTGTTTTCAACCTAGGTGTGATGTCAAATGTTTATTCTTGGTTGTAGCAAAAATGTCAATCCTTTGAATTTTTGCGTCTCCCACCATCCCACGTGGTTTTCTCATGAATTTTTTGAAAGGTTTCAGAACATGTCTTTTTGCCAAAGACCTTGTTGTGAAGGTTCATTAGTTCAAGGGATTACTTTTTCACCAGGGAGAGCCACGTGTATTTATTCCACTAGGATAACAAGGATAATATTCTTGAATTTCGTTATGGTTGTTTATTGTCTGTCGTAATGACTTTTTCTTTACTTTATTGCAGTTTGACGGTGGCTAACGTGTCTAAGGCTCAAGTTATTAAGATTCAGGCTGAGCCTATGATTGTAAGTGGGGAAATTCATCCTTGGCCTGGTGATGGGGACGTTGTATATACTCCCCCTAATGAGATTGTTGACTCAGTTGAGTTTGAAGGTTTTGTGTTTGCGACTTCAATTATGCAGGCAGAGGAGCATGTTATCTTGTCACAGAATAATAATGGTTTCGATAGGGATTTAATTAATTAAACTACTAATGCAGAATAAAGCAAATAAAAGCAAATAAAGGATAAAGGGAAATCAATAGAGGAGAGTGGTGCTAACCTAGTTAATCCTCCTAACTAGTTATGTCTATGTCTACTTACTTCCAATTACTTCAGGTGGGGTCAAAGTCGAGATGCATTTGGTCAATTTGCCCTAACCTATCAACAAAGATGCCACCACAGGAGAAGTCAGGTGTCCCCTGATAAGTCCTTCTCCTGAGCCAAGTCATTAAGTACCGCTACATGCTAGATTTATAATAGTGAATGCCCGGCCGTTAGGAACTTAGACACGCACCCCCTAATTCTTAAGTTCATCCAAACGATAGGTGATCAGTTGGTCAAATCGCACAAGTAGAAAGGGTCGTCAGTTGGTCATATCTTACCCTTCCCGTCTTAGTCCGCTCACCTAGGGTCAGTTGTTCATATCTCCTAGGCAATTGGCCTCTATCTCCATTCAAAACTACCGAACCAAGGGTGGCTACCAATAAACTATGCATGCATACACTTAAAAATAATTGTACGGAAATAAAGTAAACGTAAACAAAACAATTAAGGAATCATAACTAAGCCAACACCAAAAGGTGCTTAGCCGCTCATATTAATCATGCAAACCAATTGAATATTCAAAGGTACGAAATACATAAATTGAAAGTAAAAGAAATATAAAACGCTAATGCTTATCGTAGGGGAGTGATTTCTCCCTTGGAGACAGCTCCGTATGCTCCTCTAGACCTGCCTTGAGCTTTTTCCCACGTTCTCTGAGTATTGTGTGTGGAATGAAATGAATAGAAATGCTGAAATTCGCGGGGTATCTATAGGCCAGATCTGGGTTATGGCGTAACCAATATAGGAGTTACGCCGTAACCTTCTATTTCCTCGTATAATGCACTAGATCTGCTGGTTACGGCGTAATCTTATGAGTGGTTATGCCGTAGTATTCAATAAACTCGGTTACGTCGTAAGAGATGCAGTAGTTACGGCGTAAGTAATAGCGGCGTGGAACCTCATTTGACCTAATGTAGTTACGTTGTAACCTTTGAGAAGAGTTACGCCGTAACCTTATGATAAGTTGGTTTTCTGAGTCATGCAATAGTTACGGCGTAATGAGAGGGACGAGTTACGCCGTAACTTCTTCAAAATAGCATACTGTGATAAATCTTTAGATAATTCTCCAGTTCCGCGTCTCTTTAGCTCAAATGCTCGTAATTTACCTAAAAGTGGAAAACAATGGAAAACAAGCGTAAATCCATATAAATGATATAAATTACAAGCATTATCGGGGGAAATTGACACTTAATATTCAGGACTATTTTATGTTATCATTGACTCAGTCTTCACCCTTTAAGTTCCGCCTTACTGAGTGGAGGGACTTCTTCTTCGCCTCTTACTGAGTATCCTGAAGATGGCTCACTGAGAGACTATGCACTCAGTGACCTGTTAGTGTTTAACGGTCTAAACACTTAGGGTATTTTCTATTCAAATCCTAGATTAAGGGGTTTGGGTATTTACTAAACCCAACAGTTTGTGTTACCAACTGAAACTTAGCCATTTTCGTCTTTAATTTCCTGACGTTTCGTATGGACTTCTTTTTTTGAGTGAGCTTCACACATGTTTCTTGGGTAGTTCTTTGACCCATTGGAAGTTGGACATGTGTCCATTGGGACCACACTTATTTTGCCTATAAAAGGGGATACTCTGACTCATTTGTTGATACTTCAAAGAAAATTTTATTTCATCTTTTCCAAGTGTCTTTCTTTCTTCAAAGTTTTTCTTATATCCGTTCTCTAGAGTTTAAGGGGTGGGTGTATGCATAAAAATTTTTGTAAGATTTTTCAAAACTTTATTTCTTTCAAAGTCTATAGACTTTATGCTTCTAGGTGGTCTTTGGGCAAGTGACCAAAGGCGACTAGCTAGTATCTTTAGTTTGTAACCACCTTGTGTGGATTTATTGATTGATCTGGAGTTAGATCTCGTTTGTTTTCAACCTAGGTGTGATGTCAAATGTTTATTCTTGGTTGTAGCAAAAATGTCAATCCTTTGAATTTTTTGCGTCTCCCACCATCCCATGTGGTTTTCTCATGAATTTTTTGAAAGGTTTCAGAACATGTCTTTTTGCCAAAGACCTTGTTGCGAAGGTTCTTTAGTTCAAGGGATTACTTTTTCACCAGGGAGAGCCACGTGTATTTATTCCACTAGGATAACAAGGATAATATTCTTGAATTTCGTTATGCTTGTTCATTGTCTGTCGTAATGACGTTTTCTTTACTTTATTGCAGTTTGACGGTGGCTAACGTGTCTAAGGCTCAAGTTATTAAGATTCAGGCTGAGCCCATGATTGTAAGTGGGGAAGTTCATCCTTGGCCTGGTGATGGGGATGTTGTATATACTCCCCCTAATGAGATTGTTGACTCAGTTGAGTTTGAAGGTTTTGTGTTTGCGACTTCAATTATGCAGGCAGAAGAGCATGTTATCTTGTCAAATGTAATTGAGGTGATGAAGATGAGTGTTGGAGTCTTGCGCTTCATAAGGACCTCTTCAGAGTCTCGCCAAGGTGGTTATAACCATCTTGGTAAGAAATTTGAATATTTTGTATTATATCCAGGAGCGGGTAACTCAAATGCACTGGATGATGCTCTTGTCGATGCTCATATCATAGCTGTATAGGGGCATGTTACTGCTGGAAATGGGAATGTCCAGGAGTCAATTACTCTAGGTAGGTGTAGCCCTCTCTGGTATTCCTTTATTTTAGTTTATCTTCACTTTGAAGCTTTTTGTTACATGTTGTAACTTGTTTTGTTCCTGATGTGTCAGGTAGTAGAACTGGTGATGGAAGGATGGAAGTTGCGGTAGCTATGAATTTGACCAGGTCTTTCCACACTAGTTTGGTACTGGATTGCCCAATTTATGATCCCTTCCCTTTTCGTGTTTGCTTTGGGATCATTGTTTCGGGCTCTCGTGAGGTTCCTAGGGTTCCTATAGGTCCTCGTCTCCTGACTGCTATCCGGGATCCCTTTGAGCGGATCGTGATTGATCTTATCCATGATTACAATGGCCTTCTTCAGATGGCTGATTTGTGTACTTTACCCATTAAGGAGGTTAAAATTCCGAAAATGGCCTTGGGTCGACGTGATGGCTCTCTCTAATGGCTTAAGAAGAAGCCCTACTTCATCAACAATTCCTTCTTTCTGGTAGTGATAGAACTCCTGGGCAGGGAATGTAAGCATCCTGGAAGGGAAGGATGCGACGTCTTCCAGGATGAAGTTAATGTGGTCTTGTTGCCTTGATCGCCCATGTTCACGAGGGAGTGAGTGGCTTTTAGATTGAACTGAGAAGAAAGACTTTGTGATTCTTCTCCTCATTTTTCGGCAAAGGCTTCCACTCTCTCCTCGTTCTATATTGGACAAGTCGAAGTTTGACCACTCACAAATTTTTAATGATTCCATGTTCGTGGATACTATTAAGTAGTACTATCCTTTAATCTATTCTAAGTTCCTGGACTTGTTTTCCAGGAACGTCATCATTTTGTTAGAATATTCGAAGAATTTGATGTTTTATGGTTTTGATTGACCTAAAATGACTAGTGTTTTTTATTAATCTTGTTGCATTTCAAATAATATATTAATGAATTTTGGTTTTTCGTCATTATTGTTGTCGTTTTATTTCATAAGCTTCTCAAGAGTTATAAAATATTTATGTTTTGGGGCAAGTGTGCCTGATGGTTTTCGTTCCTCAATTGTTTATGAGGTTTCTGTATCTTGGAGTTTTTGGCTGTATATGCATTCTTTATTTCATAAGCCACTCATGCGTTATATAATGTTTTGCATCAGGACGAGTTTGAATGATGAACGTTGTTCCTTAATTGTGTTGAGGTTTGAATATAACTCTGAAAGCGTTGATTTCAAATGTATTTTTTTGTCTCAAAAAACATATTGCAAGCTTATAGGTTGATGACGATTTTAGAGCTCATTAAGACTTCGCAATAATTAGCACATTTAGTGATCAAATAAATATGATTATGTCATGCATCAAGAACACCTTTCGGGAGGTCGGGGATAATCAAACAAAATTATATGAGATATAGTTCTAGTGAGAGAGTAGAGAGAGGGTGGAAGAACAAAGTGTTTTATTAAGAATAAGAAATGAGAATACACACTAAGCCACACCCTTCATGAAGAGTCATGAGCGGTTTATATAGGCTTAAGACATCCTATCTATTACAATACGTCAACTTAAGTCTCTACGTTATACACATCTTAGATAGCTAGTCCAATTCACGTGAATGACGCCAGCTTCACAAATAGCAAAGCTAACAATCTCCCTCCAAGATGCTGTAACACGTGAATTGGCTACAATGTTTCCTACAAGAAAAATAAAGTAAATTACAATAAGAATGAAGTCTAGTATTCCTTGAGATTGTCTTAACTAACTTTGATCTTCATGAATACTCCAGATTTATTTCTTTAGCTTGCAGACGAACATAACATAGTGATGTAGTTGGGTTATTATTCCCTCCCAACTAGTAAGACTTTTAGAGAAAAGGAAAGAAGAATATTTTTGGTATTTTTTGATTTTATGAAAGTGTTGCAAACTACCATAGAAAAAAATAGATAGAATGTTCAGCTCCCTCTCAAACTGACAACCCTTTGCTGAAGAAGTGCTTCTGAATTAAGTGTCTCTAGCCTTTTGCCACGCAGCGTAGAGAGAAAGTAGAAAAGACTTTAGACTGTCATTTCTTCATGATTGTACGTTCCGGAAGAATGATATCCTCAACATCAACTCACTTAGGATGCATCCCAGTCTTGTTGTATAAAGCCCCAACACATTTATCCCTTCATGAAGTCGAACCGATAACACCAAAGTAACAAGTTAACCCACTGATCATCTCTGCGAACGTCTCTCCAGTACAAATGATTAAAACCCGATCACGTGAACTTGTTGTGCGTCCTTGATGTACAAATTTCTCCTTCTAGGATGATGACAGTATTTAGGAATCATCATACACTTGTGTACATCATATATCAAATGGATCTACTTACTAGTATCATATAACCAAAATTATATAAGCAAAACCCCGTGAGAAGATGTTGGTAAATACTCTCTTTACTGATTCCTTCTGATCAATTCCCAACTAAATCCGCTTACCTATTCAACCAGCTAATTTTGATGACCACATATGGAGACAACACAATATAACCACTTGAGAATATAGTCAAATAACCCAGACTTGTGACTTAATCTTGTACGAGAGAAAGAAAGAAACAAGTCATCTTCGTGTAATAGGTAGAAAGAATCAAAGACAAAATAAGTACATGTACCCGTGAAATGCCACTTCAAACCAAATAAGTAATACCGTACAAAAACCCCGTAGTCATAAATACCCAATACTAGCCTTGAAGGTGAAGGTGAATATTGATAAGGATCACTGAAGCGAAACGTAGTATGTCTGTTTTAAGTTTTGTATAATGAATTAGATCTTGGTTTTGTTGTGTTGTTGGTGTTATAATCATGTTGTGATTCGTGTTTATGTTGTATTGGGTTGTCTTTGAGTGTTGGTGATGTTACGGTTTAATGAGTTAGTTGCTCGAAATTGGTGAAGGTGGATAAGGAAGGCGCATAGAGAAAATTGGATTAGAGAATAGTGATGTAGAATCGACCAATATTCGGATAAGTGCAACTAAACCCGTGTTTAATAATTATCTCTTACTAGATAAACACTTTTTTTTATAAAAACATGTTATCCATATACATTACACACGCAGCATGCATAGATCAATCATATATGTAAGTGTTTTATCCATATAAAGTGCGCATGCAGAACTTAATCACGTAACATAAATATGCTATCCAACATGAAAATCAGACACATATATGTGTTATCCATGAACACATATTAACCTTAGAACCAAAATTACTATATAAACCATGCAATCAAACTAGCAAACTGTTCCATCCCTTACTTGCGACTCAACCCACTTGCAAACACTCAACTCACATACATGAACACATAACTACACATTCTTAACCAACACAACTTTGCATACCTGATACTAACCATGCAATATTGGAATACCCAACTTGATCACGCACCATTAACTTCCCATATCGCCATTGCAACCCCAATTTTGCAAGCCCAACACGTTCAACCTATGCATGTATACTTCTACTTCTTGCAAGTTTAAGCCAAAAGAAAGTCTGGTAAAATGAAGGTCGAGTAAATGAAAGTTGGGTAAAAGAAAGTAATGAAGTTCGGTTATAAAATGAGAAGGAAAGTCGGGTAAACTTTTGTTGAAAGCCGGATAAACATTTTTTGAGAAAGCCGGGTAAACCAATGTGAAAGTTGAGTAAACTTTTGTTGAAATCCGGGTAAACTTTTATTGAGAAAGCCGGGTAAACTTTAGTTGAGAAATGCTATGAAAGCCGGGTAAACCAACACGCTAAACTAGTGTGAAAGCCGAGTAAACATTTGTTGAGAAAGCCGGTTGTTTGGGCTACAATACACGAGACCACAAGTACACAAATGTAGTGGAAATATGCAATGAAAGCCGGTGAAATTATTGGACCACAAAAATCACGAACTCGCCTATATGAATGTTTAACCGATTTTGAAACTATGATTTTCGAACAAACACAATAGGACTTCAAACATCAAAAAGGCTCGTGTTAATACAAATAAACCGTAAAAACGTTTATTCATATTTAGGGATCTCTTTGTGTTTTGTTGATAACAAATATAAAGTTATCATAAGTAAAATTATAAGAATACATGTTATTTTAGTAAAGTATACATATTGGTCATTTACATAAAATATTGTATTAATTCATTTGTTGTAATAGTTTAATAGGATGAATATTATTCAAGACCCATGACCTATACCCATGGAGCTAATCCATAACCCATAACCCAAGACCCATGACCTAATGTCTAGATACATTGTATCTTGTTGGGTACCCAAGGCTTATATCCATGACCCATGACCCGGTTTGCAACCCAAAACCCGGACTGGTACAACCCATTTTTACGGATCCCTTGGATTGCACTAGACGGATCCCCCAAGTGAGGGATCCGCCAGAACCGGGCTACAGTAGAGATGTTTGCCTATAAATAGTGAGCCATTTCTTCATTGTTACTCACCCTTCTTCTTACAAACTCTCCCATATATTACTTCTCTCTTCTAATCTCAGATCTCTTTATCTATCTAGTAGTTCTTCTTTCTTTTGTTGTGATTCTCATATAGGTCCTTCTCAAAGGCGATATCACAAGATACTACAAGTCATCCAAGAAATGGGTCATTGATTGATTTGTTCATCCACAAGATTTCTGTAGCAAGATCTTGTATTTCATATTTCACATAGTTGTTGTGTAATAGCTCTGTTGGTTTGGTCCGCCATGTTAAGGACTCGGTATTTAGCTTTGTACCGGCTAAAGCGGAAGCGACGTTGTGAGGCTTCTCTGTCGTGTTGAAGGAGCTTGTTGACATAGTGCTTGAACTCTCGAGTGGGGAACTCGAGAAGTGGAGTAGGGCAAGGAAGGTGTCATTGTAGCCGAACCACTATAAATCACTTGTGTCACTACTCTCTATCATTTACTTTACTTGCTTTTATTATTTACTTTACTTATTGCTTTACACTTTCTATCCATCCATACGAATTCAAATAAGATCGAATCTAAAGTTTTTGAAACTAAACTTAAAATCGGTAAAACTATTCAACCCCCCCCCCCTTCTAGTTTTCCACAATTGGCATCAAGAGCAAGGTTTACAAAAGTTTTAAAGTAAATTGTATTTTAAAAACTTTTCGATCACAATGAGTTTTGAAAGTTATAAAGAAGGGCAATATATATGCAACGACTTCCACTACTTAAAACAAATGGTTTTATTTATTGGAAAAATAGATTTGAAACTTATGTCAAGTCAAAAGATATTGATCTTTGGTACATTATTGTTGAAGTTAACTTTCAAGCCACTACAAAAGATGATAAAACCGGTAACGAAATAAACATCCCTCGTGATCGCCTCACCGACGATCAAAAGAAAAAGGTTTCCCAAAATAGTGAAGCAAAAATTGTTTTATATAATGCTTTACCCAAAAAGGAATTTGAAAGAATTTCTATTCTTAAAACCTCTAAAAAAATTTGGAATTCTTTAGTTGTAACTCACCAAGGAAATCAACAAGTTAAAAATAACAAAATAGATTTATTTGTTCGACAATATGAACAATTTTCAATATCGGATGAGGATAGTATAGATAATTCTCTTGCTAACTTTAGTACAATCATTACTTCATTACAAGCAGATGCTGGTTTTACTGACTAAGTTTTAATATTTATAAAGTCTCGTTATACCTATGGTCTACCCTAATGCACTAACGGGCAGTGTACCCGGTCGTGTGTAGTGTAGTATTCGGTAAAACCGAGGTCGTCCCAAGAGCTATGTGTGTTGGATTAATACTAAGTCTATGTGTCACATATTTTAAGATGATATAATTAATTAACTAATAAAGAAAGTAAAGGCAAAGGTGTAATCAATAGAGGAGAGTGGTGCTAACCTAGTTATTCATCCTAGCTAGTAATGTCTACGTCTAATTACTTCCAATTACTTCAGGTGGGGTCAAAGTCGAGAGGACAGCATTTGGTCAATTCCCCCTAACCTATCAGCAAAGATGCCACTACTGGAGAAGTCAGGTGTCCCTTCATAAGTCCAGTTGTTCCTGGTCCCCTAAGCCGAGTCATTAAGTACCGCTACATGCTAGACTTATAATAGTGAGTGCCCGAGCGATAGCAACTTAAACACTCACCCCCTAATTCTTAAGTTCATCCAAACGGTAGGTGATCAGTTGGTCAAATCGCACAAGTAGAAAGAGTCGTCAGTTGGTCATATCTTACCCTTCCCGTCTCAATCTACTCACTTAGGGTCAGTTGGTCATATCTCCTAAGCAACTAGCCTCTACTGCCATTCAAAACTACCGAAACAAGGGTAGCTACCAATAAACTATGCATGCATACACTTAGAAATAATTATACGGAAGTAATATAAACGCAAACAAAACAATTAAGGAATCATAACTAGGCCAGCACTAAGAGGTTTTTAGCCGCTCATACTAACCATACAAATCAATTCAATAATTAATGTTACGAAATACATGAATCGAAAGTAAAGAAAATATAAAATGTTAGTGCTTATCGTAGGGGAGTGATTTCTCCCTTGGAGATAGCTCTGTATGCTCCTCTAGACCTGCCTTTGGCTTCTTCCCAAGTTCTTTGGTTGTGGCATGAAAATGGGATGCTTTGAAATGCTGGAAATCGTGGGGTATTTATAGGCCAGATCTGGGTTACGGCATAACTAATAAAATAGTTACGCCGTAATCCTCTATTTCTTCGTAAATTGCACTAGATCTGCTGGTTACGGCGTAACCTTAGAAGTAGTTACGCCGTATCTTCAATAATTCTTGGTTACGCCGTAGTTTTTGCAAGAGTTACGGCGTAGTTATCAGCGGCGCGGACCCTCATTTGACCTAATATAGTTACGTCGTAATCTTTTGGGAGAGTTACGCCGTAATCTTCTGATGAGTTGGCTTTCTGAGTCACGCTTTAGTTACGGCGTAATGTGAGAGATGAGTTACGCCGTAACTTCTTCAAAGTGAGCATACTATAATAAATTTGTAATAATTCTCCAATTCCGCGTCTCTTTAGCTCTAATGCTCGTAATTTACCTGAAAGTGGAATATAATGGAAAACAAGCGTAAATCCATATAAATGATATAAATTACAAGCATTATCAGGGGAAATTGACACTTAATAATCAGGATAATTTGATGTTATCAAATATCCCCCCACTTGAACTCTACTTGCCCTCAAGTAGACCTTATTAGATAGATTCCTCAAAAGATATCTCCCATAACCTGGAAAATATAAGTTTACAAATCCCTTATGCTAGAATAAAACAAAGCCGAACACCTCACGAAATGGGAACGAAACACTCAAATCTCTCAACTATTCTAAGTGTCATTTTGGGGTGATCTCTCAATCGCACAGTCATAGCATGTATTCTATCATAAGCTTGGCGGTTACACAAATCTCCACCACTAGAGTTAAAGGCTAAAAAAATTTCGAAGGCAATATGGGTAGACACGACAAAGGTTAAGGGTGACTCGTCATTACTAACATGTCACGGCGAAGTGGACAAAATCAATGATACATGACCAAATCCATGGCCAAGACACCAAAGATTGCTCGCTGCATCACCTATACACACTTCATGACTAAAGGGTAGGATAAGACATGGGATATATAAATGGTGTAAAATAAAAATCAAGCAGATAGTCTAAATGTATAACCAAGTTATCACCACTTACCGTCCGCCCAAAGTTCAAGCTTTGAAGTTAAGAAACCGGGTCATGAAATACTAGGTAGATGTGTCATTAGAGGACGTCATGATGGGCACACTACCCTTTCTTCAACCGTTGGCAGAACTACCAACTCCAATCTTCAAATGTGACCGAGGTGGCCTCCTCGATACTAAATCTATATAAAGCTCATAACATAGTGCTTATAACATTGCACTTTACAATAAACCAAATAACATAACTATTTTTTTTTTAATCATTTTTTTTTCAAACATAAACATAACAACTAAACAAAATATCCCCCCACTTGAGATGAACAATGGGAATTCGGGGGGTCTTGAATCATCTTTAAGAATATGTCGTCGACGAAAGCGTGATTCCAGAACCTTTCCACTTAAACCTTGAACTTAGGCAAATGATGACTTCCCAATCACAAATAAAGACTACAGGGTAGGCTAAGGTGTATTGGTGTATCGAAACAATAAATTGGGTTAACAAAATGAAAGGAATGGCTCAGATGGGTGTATCTAGGGGTATCTTGCACTAAAGGTGAGTGCAACAAAAGGGTTTCACATGGGGGTCGAGAAGTCGAGGTGACTAATCGATAGACACACAATGGTAGGCAATTTTGGGTGATAATCCTATAATACTGCCTTCTTAAACTGAAAAGTCCAAATACATCGAGCTAACTCAACATACCTCGTCTATGGTCTCGAAATGATGCAAAGGCCAAGTTCTAAAGTTTACAAGCTACCGGCACACTCATAATTTGGTGGATTTGGGGTAAAATATTAGAAACGGATAAGGCTAATCTCACCATATAATATCAAGGGTTGTATGTGCTTGGCTAAGGTCTAATCTAGTTAGGTTAATAAAAACATGTCAAAGTTTAAAAAATGGCATAATTTTTCAAAATAAACTAGAAAAACGAGGGAAAAATAAAGTTGAAGAGACAATTCTACTCGCGTCCCCCCACTTGAATTGTACAAAGTCCCTTTTGTACTAAGCGTTAAATAAAGGTGAAGAGAAAAGTAGAATTAGAGCGAGAACTTCCCTGAAATTTGCTCCAAAAAGAAAGAAGGCCCACGAAAAAGAGTTGTGCCTTCGTATAAGCGTTCATGAGCAAACTTCAATCCCAGAAATCACACTACCGACAAGCATTATTCTAAAAAGAAAAAAAATGAAAAATGAAAAACAAACCTAACTCACTTTCGTAGGAATCACGGTTGCATTTAGCATATGCAACAAGCCTTTTAAACCACTTGGTGTCCCAAGTGGACGAGTGAAGTCTCGTGAGGGTTTACAGGGAACACACCCACAAAGTTCATTTAAAATACTAATACAAGGTTATTGTGTTTAAAATAAAAGAAGTAAAGCAGAGGAAAGTTACGTCGTAACTCTTAGAGGGAGTTACGCCGTAACTAGGCAAAACCTGGCATACGCTGCAAGAGTGTAGCTACGGCGTAACCACTAAGATGGAATTACGCCGTAATTGGTGATGCATCCGAAATTCTGCTGCAAGGGGTTGGTTACGGCGTAACCACTGAGATGAGTTACGCCGTAACTATAGTCAGATCAGCATGCTGCAGCAGCAATCATTCATCGTTTCCTGCAAAAATGGAAACCACAAAACCCTATAGAAATGGAAATAAAACAAAAGAAAGGGATAATCCAGGTTGTCTCCCGAAAGAGCACTTTTCTTTATTAACGAGTCTTTAAGTTAGACTCAGAGCCTTGGTGCTTTATGGTGGCCTTTGAACTTGGCCAACCTCCTCCATGTCCTTCATTAAGTTGTGTCTGACCCAAGCGTCATTTGTGGCAGCGCGAAGGTATTATTTAGTCTCGATCTTCCGAATTTTGCAAAATTTTTCCTCCGGCCCCAAATGGTATCGAGTGAACTCATACTTTTCGGCTATAATTGGTGGCGACCTCTTATACGGAATCCCAAGGAGTTTGCACCTCCTTTGCTCATATGCTTCATCATCGGGGTCAGTAAATTCTTCATTTCCTTGAACTCAAGGTAATCTAAAATCCCCTCAATGTCATCGTCGTCAGACTCGGTTCCTTTAAACCATTCCTCATCAAGCAAATTCTCCACCAGTACACGTTTGCATTCTTCCTTCTCATTTCTTATCAACTCTTTGTCATCCTCAACTGTTATTTCACTCGAGTTGTTAGGACTTTCGTCGTTTGAATTTTCTTTACTCATGTACTCTTTCCAAATCTTTTCCTTTGTTAACGCATCTACTTGTCCATAATTGATCTTTACCCAACTGTCAAATCCCAAGTTGTCTAACCAAGGCAAACTTGTCCTTTCCTTATCGTTGGTTGAGGTCCAAAAGAATTCACTACAAGAAATCAGGTCTTATAGGACGCCGAGTGTGTCCTAATAGACAATTTAATAGGATGCTTTAAAGTGTTTTAAGATATGCTAACATTTTATCACGTATTGAGACGCATTCATGTGTCCTAAAAATGTTTTCTTAGGATGGAATTGTTTGATGCATTAACTCTTATTTGGGTGCAAGAAAAAGGTCATAATACACAAGTGCATGTTGGGACCAAATTTTGTGTCTCAACATACATACATCAAAAGACCAAATTTGGTGTCCTAACATACATACATCATAAGACGCTTTGCATTTTAACAAAATTTTCGTTTCAATATACTTTTACGAACAGGTCTTAAGAATAATTTTAATTGAATACTATATAAAATACAACAAATGAGAGATTATGAGTCAAACCATAACAGGTAAAAATACAAAAATTCGTTTACATAACCAAAGTTTTAAGTTGATTAAGGTTAACATCATCCAAAATAGTCTTCCAAATTTTATTACATGGAAATTGAACAATGAGAACTTGAGTCGAAGTAGATAATCTTGAGTCATCATGAATCATCTTCCCGCATCATCCTCAAGTACCACCTGCAATTATACAACCCACAAGCATAAGATACCAATGCCTATTTTCATTTTTAGCGGCGACAAATTATGTATCGAAATATGCCATATAGTTTTAGATGATTACTTTTGTACCTACTGACAAAAAACTCAAAATCAAGAGTATAATTAACATAATTTTGGAGATTATACTACCATGTCATATAGCTTTAGAAGATGCAACAGTTGGTGTGCTTCACTTTTTGGTTGAATTTTAACATTGTGAGTTTGTGACCATGAGTTGTTTAACAAGTACCAAGTACTAGAAGCCATGAACAGATGAACTTATAACATGAAAAATTAATTACAAAATCAGCCATGAACTTATAACATAAAAAATAAAAGCCACGAACTCAGTACCAAACGACCCTGTTGCAGCAACCAAACACCCTTTGCTGCAACAGTACGTCAGAACCAACCACCCTTTTTGACAGTAAGCATGTTCCATGAACTTATACCATGAAAAATCAAACCATTAAGGATGCTAAAGTACGACTAGGCATAAAACAAAAAGACTAAAGTAGTACCAAACTTCCAAATAGGCGGGAAATAAAAAAAAAGTATTGTAGCAGAGGCATCAGTAAGAGTTAACATAAAAACAGTAGGCCAATATGTAAACATCAATAGTAAACAACTAAACATCAGTAGTATTTGTAAGCATATATAAAAGAACTAAAGAAGTAGGCAAATATCCAAACATCAATATTAATATCGGTAGTAGTGAGAAACATAAAAACAATAGCATAAGTAGTAACGCTATGTAAAAAGTAATAATAGTAACACAATATACATTTAATATATGATCAATGGCATAATCCTATACTCCTAATCAAATCACCACTACTCATTTCTAGCAAATAATCAGTAGTCCTAAACAGCACTAGTCATTTAAAGAATCATTAAGCAAAACAAGTACTAGTAGGAACACCCGCTAGCAATTTAACATACCTTTGAGTTTTCTTTATTCCAAGTCTTAACAAGCTTTTTCCATTGACCCGCATGCACTCGTTTTGGCTTGGAATTAATTTGCTTACGATAAGAAATGACAAATCATAATAGTCTTTCTTCACTCTCGCCCTCTAGTTCCTAACCTTCTTTACAAAAGACTTCAAAAGCCAATCATCATAGCCCATATGAAGATCAAACTTATCCTACAAAAAATGAAAAATAAATAATAATAAATAAAAAAATCAATAATGCAGTTAGATGTGGAAACATATAAACACACCATAAAATGACTACATACCTTCATCCTCATCCGAATGGTTTTACCCCATCTGAAGTACATCTTCAACTTGTTGGCTGCCGTTGCCACTTCTGGTGCGAACTCTATAATTTTTCCTTAACGGCATCGTTTGAAAATAAACATTTACTCGTCATACCATTACATAGGTTTTATTGCCCTAATTTAATTAATAAGCTTGGAGATACAACCAAAATATTAGGGCATCTACTTATCATTGAATCAATTTTATCAATTAATTACACAGTAGATAATCAAACATAATTAATCAAAGAACAAACAACTAGGGTTTCAATATTTCAAAAATTATGATAAGCCTAGATCTCCATCAGCTTTAATCATAAAAATAATGCCTAGATAGTTGGTAAAGGAATGCGAAAGAGGTTTTTACCTTGTTTTTTTGAGAATGGTTCTGCTGGTGCTTGTAACTGCGTCGAGAGATAATAGGAGGGGAAAAGCAGATGTGGTGGTATAAATGGTAAGAGGGGAAGAGCAGTAGTTTTGCTTTGGGCTTAACAAAGGGCGGGATGTACATAAAGACAAAAATAAAATTGGGGAAAAGCCGGAGGGAAAGTGCTAAATATATATTGTTTCATCAAAAGAATTAAAGGTGCATAAAGGGTATCTTTGGCACAATGGGTTGGTTTGAGCTTAGGCTTTTATTATAAGCCGAAGTTGAAATTTGTATTTTTGTAAACTTGTTTAACAAATGGGCTTAAGCTTAGGTTTATTATTGCAAAATTACTAAAAATGATATAATTAATTCAGTTTTTGTATATGTTAAATATTTTTATGGGTAAATAAATAAGTTATTCAAAATCATCGGGTTAAAGTTTTTAGCCCCTTTTATGAGACTAAAGTTTTAAGCTCTTTTTAGGGTCTTATGATTTCATAAGCCCACATGACAAACGAGTCTTATTTTATAAGCCGGCTTATTTTAAAAGCCCAAGCCTCATAAGCCCTTCGCCAAACACAACCAAAGTCTTGAGCAAAAATAGCCCTGGCCTTAATCAAAATACTAGGCCTATTTCGGCTCAAACGGTCTAGATTAGGCTTAATATTTTTTTGTAATAATAATATACTTATTATATATGAAAATATTTGATCAACATTTGTTAATACATTACTAAAATATAATAAAAAAAGTTACGAATTATAAAGAAGCACATTAACTGCACAATAAAAGCTTTCTAACAACAAAAGCCCGGGCTTTCGAGATTTTTGGCAAGCTTTTTCAGGCTTTATGGTGGGCTTTTTAATGGGATTTTCATAAGGCCGAGCTTTCGGGCTTTTTAACGGGATTTTCAAAAGCCCGGGCTTTCGGGCTTTGGTGGAAAATATAAATACCATTTAGGCCTGTTGGGCCAGACCGGGCTTTAGGCCGAACTTTTTCAGGCTTTTCCAAACTCGGGCTTTAGTCTATTTGTGCATTTCTAAAAAGAATTTTAGTTTTACAAACACTTAACTTTTGTAAAATAGTAATGATATATTGATCAAATTTTTAATAATTAAAACTTATATCATTAAGTTTGACATTTATAATGAGTAATTCAATATAAATTTTAAATCACATGTGAAGTTTTCTTTATTAGATTTCGGACGTAATCGAGTCAATTACAATACAAAATTTCACATAATTTGTTTATGGTAACGTGTTACGGTGCCTAACATTTTGGTCAACTAGTTCACGCAAATTTGAGTTTAGATTGCCACACAGACTTACGTCACTTAAAGATTTTTCATTTGAAAAAGTTTGTATAGTCGTTGTATATTTGTATTCCCCAAACGTAGTACAAACTTGTCAAGCTTGACTTGACTATATGATGGAAATATCAAAACTTCAGTGGACTATGAAATTCATTGATCAAAACTTCACTTTGAGTTCAACCGAGCTTTCACTTTCATGCTTGAAGTTGAGTACAATGAGTCAAATGACACTTTCAACCTAATTGGTTCGAAGAGTGGTATAGGTTTTATAATACTGTAATAAACTAGTAACACAACGTTAGTATAAATCTACGTAATACTTTTAAGTTTTGTAAAATACGATAATAACGTATATAAAATGTGTAAAGCAGATATAAATTAGGTTTCTTATAAGTTCAAATACAATTAGACACCAACGAACTAGTATTTGATAAAAATTGTGATAATAAGACTAAAATATCAGGTGTCATATCAAGCTTTCTTCCTAATAAAACCTAACTAAATAAGTGTCCCGTAAAACTTATTTAATACGACATGTATACTAAGAGTCCTATTAAAATTCTTCATTATATGACCAAACTATATAAGTGTCCTATAAAATCAAATCTAATAGGACGCATATACCTATGTCATATTATATTATATATAATATGACCTCTACGGCTTAGAGTCCTATAAAACTTAGGATATTAGGACCTAAATAGCAAGTGTCGTTTATGTTATATCATAACGAGACTCATTTGAGTAAGTGTCTTATAAAACTCATCTAATAAGACCAATACATGAAATGTCCTATTAGGTTCTATGATAATAGGACTCATAAACTAGCTTGTCATATTAGATGTGTTTTTAGGACGCTCCCTAGAAAAGAGTCGCATGAAAAGGTCCTAAAAGGCCCTTTTTGTTGTAGTGATTCATCCTTTCCCTATCTCATTAAGCTGCTTCCCCCATTACATTTATCGTCACAAGGGTTGCATGATGCCCAGAAGACTTCCCCAGGAGATTTTATCTTTTCACACCAATGACTTCGGGTTTCATTGTTATCAGTTCCGCTTAAAGGATCTTCCATGCAGTATATAGATGTCATCATTAACCAATTCCTTTTTCTGATTATGATCCTCGTAGTCAATCTTGAGCTTTTTAAGAAGATTCGGGTTAATTTTAGCATTCCCGAATTGTATCGCGTACCAATCATCAAATGTCAAATCTCCGAACTTGATATTATGTCTTTCAAGCTCGTGAGGGCATGTCTATTCTTCTTCTTTTAAACTATCACCACCGTTGCAATACTCGCGGAAAGGGTCGCACGTAGGCCATGCTCGTGTGGATTCATCGTCAGTTATGATTATTAGAGTGCAACAGTGAGTGATAGGTGGTTCCTCTTCTTCTTCAAAGGAAAGTTTTTCCAATCTTTCTTCATCAGTATATGCAACCCACATGAGCTTGTTATTTTTGACCCTATCCTTATCGCTTCCTCCATTACAAATCTCATTTCTCGGGTCACACGAAGCCCATAGATCATACCAGTCCCCTTTAGCTACGGGTATCTTTTTACACCAGTGATATTTCTTTTTAGATGGGGACTGATAACATCAAATAGTCCTTAATATTAAGTGTCAATTTCCCTCGATAATGCTTGTAATTTATATCATTTATATGGATTTACGCTTGTTTTCCATTGTTTTCCACTTTTAGGTAAATTACGAGCATTGGAGCTAAAGAGACGAGGAATTGGAGAAATATCAAAGATTTATCATAGTATGCTGACTTTGAAGTCTCTCTCATTACGCCGTAACTAAAGCGTGACTCAGAAAACCAACTCATTAGAAAATTACGGCGTAACTCCCCCTAAATACTACGACGTAACTTATTAGGTCAAATGAGGTTCCACGCCGCTGATAATTACGCCGTAACTATTTCACCAACTACGGCGTAACCAAGTAATATTGAAGATACAGCGTAACCACTCATAAGGTTACGCCGTAACCAGCAGATCTAGTGCAAATTACGAAGAAACTGAAGATTGCGGCGTAACTCTTATATTAGTTATGCCGTAACCCAGATCTGGTCTATAAATAACCCACGATTTCCAGCATTTCAAAGCATCCCATTCCACACACAACAACCTAATAACATGGGAAGAAGCAAAAGGCAGGTCTAGAGGAGCATACGGAGCTGTCTCCAAAGGAGAAATCACTCCCCTACGATAAGCATTAGCATTTTATCTTTTTTTTTACTTTCGATTCATGTATTTTGTAACTTTGAATATTGAATTGATTTGTATGGTTAATATGAGCGGCTAAGCACCTCTTGGTGCTCGCCTGGTTATGATTCCTTAATTGTTTTGTTTGCGTTTACATTACTTCCGTATAATTATTTCTAAGTGTATGTATGCATAGTTTATTGGTAGCTACCCTTGTTTCGGTAGTTTTGAATGGCGGTAGAGGCTAGTTGCTTAAGAGACATGACCAACTGACCCTAAGTGAGTAGATTGAGACGAGAAGGGTAAGATATGACCAACTGACGACCCTTTCTACTTGTGCGATTTGACCAACTGATCACCTACCGTTTGGATGAACATAAGAATTAGGGGGTAAGTGTTTAAGTTGCTAACGCCCGGGCACTCACTATTATAAATCTAGCATGTAGCGGTACTTAATGACTTGGCTTAGGGGATCAGGAACAACTGGACTTATGAAGGGACACCTGACTTCTCCAGTGGTGGCATCTTTGCTGATAGGTTAGGGCGAATTGACCAAATGTTGTCCTCACGAATTTGGCCCACACCTGAAGTAATTGGAAGTAAGTAGACGTAGATATTACTAGCTAGGAGGATTAACTAGGTTAGCACCACTCTCCTCTATTGATTAAACCTTTGCCTTTTATCTGCTTTATTAGTTAATTAATTAATTCCTTATCGAAATCATTATTAAAATCTGTGACACCTATACTTAGTAATAATCCAACACACATAGCTTTTGGGACGACCTCGGTTTTATCGAATACTACACTACACACGACCGGGTACACTGCTCGTTAGTGCATTAGGGTAGACCATAGGTATAACGAGACAATATAAATATTAAAACCTGGTCAGTAAAACCTGCATCAGGGACAGAGGGCATAAATTAATGTCATGGACCATCCGTTAATACCTGCGTTCCTAATTCATCTACTTCGAGAAATTCGTCTGCCCACGTATCCCAGTTACGCCGTAACTAGGATGTTTGGTTACAGCGTAACTCTCTTGAATCGTCCTTATCAATATCTTTCATAACCCCATGATCGCTGTCAAAAATATAGTTACGCCGTAATTCCTTAGACAGGTTACGGCGTAACTCTGATCTGTCGACGGATTCTTCACCAGAATCCGTATCTTCAGTGTGAGAATTAGCCTGTATCTTCGAATCATTATCAACAAAAATCACTTTACATTCCATTGTGGGTTTTGATCCTTCCGGTTTAGTGTTATTCATCCTTACTTTCTCACTAAGCTTTTCAACCATAGATTCAAGGTTTTTTAGGGTTGTGTCGTGATTGGAAAGACTTCTGTCAGTGTTTTCCTGGAATTCTTTTAGCCACTCATCTTGTTCCTTTTGTCTTTGGGATGAATTTTCTAGGAATTTGTTTATTGTCTCTTCAAGGTTGGGATTTCTTTCTCTATAAGGCCCACGGTTGTAATTTCCACGATACCCATTACTATTTCGATTATCTCCATAAAACGGTCTATTTTCTCCATATTTGGCTTCTTCAATTATATTTTCTTCGTGAGGACAATTCTTGGTGAGATGTCCTCCCCCACAGCTTTCACACCCCACTTGGATGGCATGAACGGTTTCTCTGACTTTTAGCATATCACGACTTAGATTTTCAATTTTGCTAGCGATGGCTGCAATTCCGTCAATACTTCCGCCTTTGTTTCTTTTGCTTCCTCCATCGTGCCATTTTCGAGAATGATCAGCCATTTTTTGAATGGCTTCAATTGCTAGAGTAGGAGTCATGTTCGGGATTGGTTCTTGATAGTCCAACATATGTCTTGTAGTTACGTTGATTCCTTTGTAGAAGATGTTGACCTTTTGTTGGTTGTTCATATCATATTTAGGACATTTGTAAAGGAGATCGTTGTATCTATCCCAGGCTTCATACAACGTTTGATCGTCGTCTTGCTTAAAATAATGGATCTCCAAAAGCTGGTTAGAAACCTTCGACGGAGGACAATACCTCTGAATGAAGTGCTTCTTTAGTAGAGCCCAAGTATTAACTGCCCCGGCGGGCAATCTTTGAATCCATCTTCTGGCAGCCCCAGTAAGAGTCATGGGGAATACCCTTAGCATAACAGCATCATGAGACACGCCCGAAATATTGAAAAGGCTTGCGATGTTTAAAACATTTTCAACGTGCTCATACGCATCTTCGTCCCTGTTTCCTAAAAAAGGGTTAGCATGAAGCTCCCTCATAAATTGGTCTTTAATTTCGAAACGGGCATCAGCTCCAATCGCCGGTCTTACGAGACCTGGCCCTTGTTCTGCTCTTGTCAACGCCAAATATTCCTCAAGAGTGAGGTCATCAATGTTAACAACTTCCATAGAACGTGAAATCTTGAATAGTGATCGTGAGAATTCGAGAAATTTTAAAACAAAACAAAAATGAAAGACTTAATAGCAATCCTAATATAACTCCCCGGCAGCGGCGCCAAAAACTTGATGCAGGTTTTACTGACCAGGTTTTATTATTTATAAAGTCTCGTTATACCTATGGTCTACCGTAATGCACTAACGGGCAGTGTACCCGGTCGTGTGTAGTATAGTATTCGGTAAAATCGAGGTCGTCCCAAGAGCTATGTGTGTTGGATTAATACTAAGTCTAGGTGTCACAGATTTTAAGATGATATAATTAATTAACTAATAAAGCAAGTAAAGGCAAAGGTGTAATCAATAGAGGAGAGTGGTGCTAACCTAGTTATTCATCCTAGCTAGTAATGTCTATGTCTAATTACTTCCAATTACTTCAGGTGGGGTCAAACTTGAGAGGACAACATTTGGTCAATTCGCCATAACCTATCAGCAAAGATGCCACCACTGGAGAAGTCAGGTGTCCCCTCATATGTCCAGTTGTTCCAGGTCCCCTAAGACGAGTCATTAGGTACCGCTACATACTAGACTTATAATAGTGAGTGCCCGGGCGTTAGCAACTTAAACACACACCCTCTAATTCTTAAGTTCATCCAAACGGTAGGTGATCAGTTGGCCAAATCGCACAAGTAGAAAGGGTCGTTAGTTGGTCATATCTTACCCTTCCCGTCTCAGTCTACTCACTTAGGGTCAGTTGGTCATAGCTCCTAACCAACTAGCCTCTACCGCCATTCAAAACTACCGAAACAAGGGTAGCTACCAATAAACTACGCATGCATACACTTAGAAATAATTATACGGAAGTAATATAAACGCAAACAAAACAATTAAGGAATCATAACTAGCCCAGCACCAAGATGTGCATAGCCGCTCATATTAACCATACAAATCAATTCAATAATTAATGTTACGAAATACATGAATCGAAAGTAATGAAAAGATAAAATGCTAATGCTTATCATAGGGGAGTGATTTATCCCTTGGAGATAGCTCCTTATGCTACTCTAGACCTGCCTTTGGCTTCTTTCCACATTCTTTGGTTGTGGTGTGTGAAATGGGATGCTTTGAAATGCTAGAAATCGTTGGGTATTTATAGGCCAGATCTGGGTTACGGCGTAACTAATAAAATAGTTACGCTGTAATCCTCTATTTCTTCGTAAATTACACTAGATCTACTGGTTACGGCATAACCTTAGAAGTAGTTACGCCGTATCTTCAATAATTCTTGGTTACGCCATAGTTTTTGCAAGAGTTACGGCGTAGTTATCAACGGCGCGGACCCTCATTTGACCTAATATAGTTACGTCGTAATCTTTTGGGAGATTTACGCCGTAATCTTCTGATGAGTTGGGTTTCTAAGTCACGCTTTAGTTACGGCGTAATGTGAGAGATGAGTTACGCCGTAACTTCTTCCAAGTGAGCATACTATGATAAATCTTTAATAATTCTCCAATTCCGCGTCTCTTTAGCTCCAATGCTCGTAATTTACCTGAAAGTGGAATATAATGGAAAACAAGCGTAAATCCATATAAATGATATAAATTACAAGCATTATCGGGAGAAATTGACACTTAATAATCATGATAATTTGATGTTATCACAAGCACTTGATGAGTCTTTTTCTAGTCGTAATCATGTCAGGAGATGTTGGGAATTATGTGAAGTTTGGATTATGCTGTAATTACTGTCGAAGTGTTTCTACTGAAGAAGAGTGGATTCTGCCGAAGACATAATCTGCTGAAGTATAATAGTTATTAGTTTGTTTCTGCGAAAGTTATTATTCTGTGTTTAGTATATTTAGTTTGGATATACATGAGCTTTATTAGGAAGTGATTGTGTATATCTTATTTAGTTTTATGTTTATACGTTTCTTGGGAAACGGTTTAGCGATTTTGTTTAGGGTTCCTTGTCTATAAAAGGAACACATTAGAATGAGTTATGTACCGATTGGAAAAACAAAGTTCTAGTTAATATAACGATCCATAGAGGATCACAGAGTTCTTAGTTATTTGTTACTTGTGTTTATATTCCGCTTATAAATATAAGTAGTAGAGATTGTCTTTTATTGTGCTTGTGATTACATAGGCATATATAACGATCCACGAGCTCAAGATCTATCAAGGTCTGTTTGTTTCAACAAGTGGTATCAGAGCCTCGTGAGAGTCTCTACGATACTAAGGACAAGTTTTTCTGAACACTCAAACAACCATAACAAAATCATCATGCCTGGTTCAGATGTTGATACTGAAATCACCAACAACCAAAACTCCACCCATCTGCAACAACTAAGTCTCTCTAATAGCAATGCTAAGTTTCCTTACCTTAAAAAGGAGGAATACGATCTTTGGGCGATGAAGATGCAGAACTGGATCTCCAACATTGATTGGAATCTATGGGAGATAGTCTTGAAGGGAAACAGTTTGAAGAGAACTACCACGGATGCTACGGGTAAGATGATGAATGTTCCTCCCAAATCTGCTGAAGAATTGCTGCCGGTTCAGAGAGAAACCAAGGTCAGAACCATTCTTCTTCAAGCTATTCCTGAGGATCACTTGAGTGATTTTCACTTCATGCAAGATGCTAAGGATATATGGTTAGCAATTAAGGCAAAGTTCGGTGGGAATGAGGAGTCTAGGAGACTGAAGAAGTCCATGCTGAGACAACAGTTTCAGGACTTTCAAATCTCTGAAGAGGAAGGAATACACAAGGGCTATGACAAGTTTCACAAGATTTTAAGTCAGTTGAATCAGCTGCAGGCAAAGCCAGATAATGATGATTGTAATTCTAAGTTTCTGAGGTCTTTACCTCCATCCTGGCTACACGTAAGCATTGCTTTAAAAGCTAAAGGTGGTTTGGACATGATTACGTTTGATGAGCTGTACCACAAACTTAAAGCTCTTGAACATGATGTAAGAAGCCCTTTTAGATCATCTTCTTCTGCAAGTCACACAACATTCGTTGGAGCCTCTACTCCAAAGACGAGTTATGGTCCAAGCCCATATTCATCATCATCTTATGCTGCTCCTTCATCAAGTTCTCACTCTAAATCGAGTAACATTATGGAAGATGTTCTAGGATCCTTCTTTGCTGATTATGATCCTCAGCAGGATCTGGCTTATGAGGATTGTTAGGTCACTAGTTTTACAAACACAAGTTATAGAGAAAGAGATGAAGGCGGATGAACAAGCTACACACACAAACACACGTTAACAATAATACGGTTTAAGAAAGAGTGTATGTGAAGAGAATAACTTGAAAAACCAACCCTCAAATGAGGGTTTACAAGATTATTTATAGGAGGGAAGCTAGGGCAACACTCCTAGTTCCCATCCTTTCTTATGTGGGCTTGGGCCTAAGCTTATGGGCCTTCTACATAAGCTTGACCTTAAACAAACATAAAGGCCATAATAAAGCTACCTATTACATATGAAATATAAATACTTGAAATACTGTTTAGGAGTGATTCCAACAATCTCCCCCTCAAGTATATATGAATGTAAACGGTGAAGGCGTTGATGTAATAGTAGCAGTGACGTCTTCTGACATTCTTCTTTCTTGTGAGAGGAATTGCCTTGATTCGAACAATCTCCCCAGTGTAGAGAGATAGTTATCTTTGAACAGTTATGCTTTGACGTCATCTTTAACTTTGTTCTTTGATCATTGTTCTTTGTGGTGAAAGTGATAGTATGTTGTTGTCTGCATCAGTCTGCCTCAGGTCTGCTTCGCTGCTCCAATGTCTCCACGTCATTCTTCAACATGCTCACACGCTCTTTGACGTTGGAAATCAATATTGATGAAGTTTTGTAAGTCTTTGACTTTGTAGATTCTTTGATTGATGAAGAATCATTCTGACTGTTGTGTTGCATTGGAATAGAACTTCCATTAGTGATGATGTTGGCGTGAGCATGAGAAGAATCAGCACGATCATCCCGCTCCGGAGCTTCCATAAGAAGAAAACATTTCAAACGGTTAGTAATAAGCGGTTTCCGGCACTTACAAGTTTGAACTTCGAGAGTGTCAACAGCATAGTGTGAAGACACAACTCTAATTCTTACAAAGGCCGTTCCTGAACTGGAGTCCCACAAGTGAGATAACGCGATGTACCGAAGTACATCTACAGTTCAGATGAGTCGCTGAGGTACACCGAAGCATCACCTCACGACTGTAGACCGTTTGAGACACACTCCGCGTAATCCACGGGGAGTTACCGAAGTGACCTGCTGTCAGGGCTGTTTGATGTTAACCCTGGCAGGAGTTTCCATTCAATCACTGAGGATCACAGATGTGAACCTCTCATAAATGTTCTCGACAGATTGCTAAGATCTGTGAAGGACTCGATATGAACCACTGATGATCTTATTTGTTGATCATCAAGTGATTAAATGTCAAGTGTTCCTAAGAGATCTTTTGATGAATCTCGTGGCTCTAGACTCAATAGTGCGTTTTGGTTTTCCTGAGCGGAGACTAGGGAGAGGGTCTCCTTCTTCAATACCAGCGATCTCTAAGAGAAAGCCGATAGTTTGCGTAGGGTTCCCTGTGAGAATGAAACAAGCTT
>BPTQ01000002.1:177231210-177257794 GCA_019973895.1 Chrysanthemum seticuspe | reverse complement strand
TCTGTCGGAGTCTGAATTGGTTGCTTAACTGCCATGATTTGACAAACATTGAGCTTTTCTGAACAGGACCTGCCCATTATTAAAGTTCGATCAAGCGATCATTACATTTGCACAGAGCGTTTCCTGAACAGGTTCATCTTTCATGGTAAGCTCTTTGAGAACTATCTGTACTTGAGACTGCCCATACTGTTGGAAAGCTCCAAACAGATGTGGAAGTTCCATCAATAATCTCGGTCAACAGTGGATTTTCGACTGTTACATTGAGAAATTGATACGTTGCATTGGCACAGAGCGCCCCCTAACAGATAGAAGTCACCTAGTTAAGTTTTTCACGCGCGAGAAAGGAGTGACACGTCAATTGGTAATTTTGATAATTCGTGTACACCTCCCCCTCATAAATACGTTTTGTAGTAGAGAGTGTCACCAAGTTTGTACAAAAAGTAATTGTTTGGGAAACTCTCTATAAAAGTGTATGTCACCAAAATTACCGTTTGTATCCAATCAGTACCTCAATATTCCACTGATTCCAATCCTTATTGGCAGGATACTAGGCGGTCTCGGCCTCCCTAGATGGGTTCCTGTGATGGTAATCAATCACAATCTTCAGGAATCCTTACTAACATTTTTCCTCTTTTACTCTTAGCCTCTTTCTTCCTCAACTTCTTAGTTTTTCTTTACATTTCATTTCCCACTTTTCTTTGTCGGGAGGTCTAATAAGTTGAATCCCGTCTGTGGCCCAAGTTAAGTATTTGCGAGACACGTTTACATTACTAGCGAACTAGCTTGAAATTATTACCCGTCCAGGACAAGTCTTTTCGAGTTACAAACAGTTTAGTACCGTCAATTCGTTGGTTAAGTCTGAGGTACACAGATTCATTTGCATTTTGCACAACATATTTCTTATCACACATTTTTCTCCCCCTCAAAAATGGCATATAAAATGTTATTTTTGACAATAAATATGACCATTTCGAGTGTTACGGGAAGACGACCACTATGAACAATTTGTGAGCAAAGTTTTAATACAAATACTCCCCCTCAACTAGTGATATAAACGGTTGAGGTTTTGAAAAATCATATGGGGAAGTACTTGTGTTTTTGAGCAAAACCTTGAAAAATGAAAGGTTTGATAGGTTTTACTCAAAAATAAGAAGCTTTCGCTCCTTTTATAAGGATTGTGGCACTGAGGCGTACCACAGGGTCCTTTCTTGACCATTACGGGTTGTACACTGTTATGTGTGCACAAGCCATTGACATATTAAATCACACATCCAAAATTATATGAAGGAAACAATTCAAGGGGTACCAGGAAGTGCAGTGATGTTCCCAGGAGTGCGCACAGGGCGTTGAAAGCCGGTGATGTTTCTCCTGGGTCGACCACCAACATAGCTCTCCAATCGTCTGAACTGATCCCTTCTGAACAACCGTTCATCAATCATGGTGATGATCCTTCTCACATCCCTCCTTTCCTGAGAATTCCAGCGCTTAGGAGACCCAACTTTCAGGCGTATATCCTTCAACATGTACGCCAATCCATCCCTAACCAGCTTCAAGGTATGATCTCCGAATTTGTGGAGCTCACTACACGCCATTAAGCAGTTTCTTTGAAGTTCACTATGGTAAACAACGCCGAAAGGTTTGCTGATGAGTGTATATTGAGATAGCTGGTTGAGATCGGGAAGAGTAAGCGTTGGAGGAGTGAGGTTGACACGCGTCTGATAAGATTCAACAGCCATCTGGATATCTTCAACACGTTCTTTGATCACGATGCGTCTAATGAAGATGAGAACTGACTTGATAAATTCACGTTGAACTTCAGTCGAGAATTGTCTCATACGACCCTGTACTTTGGCAAGGTACATGTCTTCGATGTCGTTGAGGGACAAGTTCTCAAAGTCAGCATCGGAGAATCCATAGTCCTGTTCATCTTGTCGTTTGAATATGATATTCTTTAAGAATGTGTAGTCCCACTTAGACTTGAGATCAATGTGTTTGATGGCCACGATGTCCTTAGAACTATACACTGCATGTTGAGACTTCTGAACCAGGCAACTTCTGTAGTAGATTCTTCGGCGTTCAGGCCAATGATGAATCCCATACAATGCATCTTGGTCGTATGCTTGCACGTTGTCAGAAAACAAGTGATTTGCACGTTCCTCAATAGCTATGCAGTTTGAGTAAATAGCCGCTGGGAATGGAAGAGTCAATGATGTAGCGTATTTTCGTGAACCATCGCTACCGTGTAAGAGAAAATCCAGGTCTCTGTTAAAGAAGTATCGGAAGGGAATCCGTGGTTCGTCTGTTTGGCCAATGGTCGGTAGGGGTTTGGTCCAATCGGTGTAGTATGGAGGGTTATCCCTTTGTGTGAAGTCAATGTTTGCTTCCGGATTGAGCCAATCCATGTTGTTAGACATAGCTCGAGCGATGTTCTCAAGATGATATTCGACCTCGAGGGCGCTTTCAGAGCTGTCTTTTAGAAGTTGAAACGCTTCATTCTTGATTCGCTTCAACTCAGATTTCGTCATTTTCTTCACATGGAACTTTTCTTGCAAAAGTTTTGCGTGCTCCAATGTAGAACCGTCTACCAATTCTTGACCTTCATCAGGGTAGGGAGTTTGATTGACAAGTGTGGAGAACCATTCAAACTCTTCGGTTTTATCGTCATCTAGCCATGATACGACTCCAGGCTGAGTCGTCTTCTTCTTCTTTTTGGAAGGCCTTGATGATGATACTGGTTTCTGCACTTGTTTGGGTGAGGTGGGTTGTTGTCGGGGCTCAAGGACCTCTTCATCGTCACCACCCGTATACTCAAAGTAATCACCTGTTTTATGAGTCAGGGGTGGTAACTCGGAATCGTCCCGAGGTTTATCAGTAGAAGACCGAGGTGGAGGAGACTTTTGTTGAGAAGAAGTCCGTGGTGGAGGAGGTGGCATAGAGGTAGATTTACCATACTGCTTCTGACGTTTAGGTGCAGAGTCCTTATCCTTATCATCGTCATCTCTTGGTCGTTTGGGTTGATCGGCTGACTCCTTGCATGATGATCTGAGTTGAAAATCAAGTAGATTTTCGAAAAATTTAGCTTCATCCGAAGTAAACGTTCCAGATCGCTTTGACATTTGCATCACAAGTTTAGCGATTAACTCAGATTCAGAGAGATCAGCTTCTTTGGCCATTGTATGTTTAACCAATGCTACGATGTTAGGGGTGAGTTGTCTGGAAAATACTTCTCTAGTCACACCGGGGACAGTGTCGAGAAGAAACTTGTGGGTATGATCTCTTGCTGTCTTCTCCAGTTCCTTTTGGACTTTAGGAACGATATCCTGAAGGTACTTGTTAGTGTAACCTTCGATCATTTCGTTCAGTTCCTCTTTTCGATGACTCTTCATGAACTTCTGAACAAACTCCCTTTCTTTCTCCATCTTGTCTTTCTCATCATTTAAGTACTGAATTTGGTCAGCAAACCAATTCATTTTTCTGTAAAGTATGTCCTTCTTTCTGATTTGTTGGACAGCTTTCACAATATTTTTATGAGTCTGAGAAATCCAGGATTTAGGTGGTTTCTTCACGGATTTGGATGATGATCTGGTTGACTTTGTTGATGGTGGTTGTGATGAATGAGACGAAGAATCCGATGATGAGGAGACATGAGGAGACTTCATGTCCTTAGGAGTTTCTGAGGTTTTCTCCTTTGAGTGTGTTGGACTGTCTAGAAGAAACTTTGTATAATCATCCTCGTCATCTCTAGACTTTTCTTTCTCAGTTTCTAGTTTCTCAAAATCATACACAATAGTATCCTCCACAGGCTGTTGCTGTTGCAGAAGAGTAGTGGCACCAGATCCCTTACCGGGTTGATTAACCGTATCAGGATCTGGTGAGGAGTGGGCAGCACCACTTGTACCTCCGGGGCCACCCATTTGATCTTTAGCAAATTCTTCGGCCTTTTGAAGGTGTCTGACTTTGTGAAACTTCTTCCTGTATGATTGATCCAGTTGCTCTTCTTCATCTTCAGAGCTTTCATCCTGTGACACAAGTGCAGGAGTCTTGCCTTTTCCTTTATTAGTTTGAGGACTTGGAGGTTTTGGTACTGAGGGATTTTCGTCCTTTGCAGTTTCAGAGTATGTGATCTCTTCATCTGTGTCAGTAGCCTCAGAGTCCTCGTCCCTGAGCTGTCTTTGCGGTTCAGGTGAAAGGATTGGAGTGGCTTCCTGAGAAGGAACTTTTTTCTTAGTGGTAGGTTTCCGCTTTGGAATAGGTTTCTTCTTTGGAACATTCCTCTGACTATCTGAACTTGTGACACTTCCAGCACTTCCTTTTCTGGTTCTCCTGACAGGTGTTCCAGAAGATTTTTCGTCGAGATGACCAACTTTGCCTTGTCTGACTGCTTCCAGATACCTTTTGTACGATTCGAGCTTTCTGACATCTTCAGTTAGAAGGAAATCTGGCAGCACAGCACCTTGTTTCTTTGTAGACGTTTCCTTGATTCTGACAGATAGAATGGGTTCCGTCAACATGTCGTGATTGTCGGGGTCATTGAGCCTCTTGGGAATGTCAGGATGAAGTCCAAGTGCTCTCTGGATCAACAATTTAGTATATCTGATGTAGGGAATCTTTGAGCCAAGTTTGTTGAGAAATGACATCATGTCATCCCAAATCAGAGCTTCGATAGCGATGTGTTTCTTGTTGACCAATGCCCAGAATATTTGCAGTTCCATGAGCTTAGGGTGCTCATAGCCGCTGTCACGACCAGAAACAGACTTGGTGATGATCATGCAGAGAGTTCTCCAGGGTTGAGGAATACTCTTAAGCTCTACGTGAGAATGCTTGGTGATTATTCCTGTAGCCTCGTCATAACCGATATTGATTAAGAATTGGAGAGTGAGCTCTTCAGCAGGTGTGGCATATAGTTTGGTTGGATCGACATCAGGAATTAGGAGAACAGCCCTTAAGTCTGCAGGTGTAATGGTGACTTGTTTGTGATTCAGAGTCACCGTCACAGCAGTTTGTCCTTTGACCCTTTCCATAGTGTTCCAGAACTGTTGGATGTAGATCTCAGGAACAGTTGCAGAGTGTGTAAGCATGTTCTGATACGGATGAGTCCTCAGAATGTCAATAGCAATTAAACACGAAGATTCTGAGCAAGTGAGGGTGTCAAAGTCAACACGGAGATTATTCTTTCCTATCTTCATTGGATAGCCATGAGGATAGATATCAGCAATGGAGAGAACTTCAGGTGCATCCACATTCATTTGTTCAGCCATGTCGTGATCTGAAATAACATTAGCCAAAAGAACCAACATATCGAAAGACATAATGTTAGTCAACAGAAGGTCTTATTGTCTAGTTATTGAATGTACAGTGTCAATGATTGTTACGAGTCCTAAGTCACTTGTATATTCAATAGTCCAATGACGTCGTGAAATGTTTCATGAGTTAGTTAACTTTAAGTTTTAAAGTTTATTTCATCACTTATTGTTCACAACATATCAAACGATTTCAGTTTATTAGTGACATTTTAGGATTCGTGATGATATGATTAGTTTATTTACAAGTTTGTACACGTAACAATTCATAACGAAGGTATGATCTCGGCTTATGCGTAGGATTGGTAAAGTTATGCGTAGACAGGAATGATATATGCGTAGGCGTAAACTTACGCGTAGAATCCTAACTTACGCGTAAGAAGTATTACGCGTAGGAAAAGGAGACCTTATGCGTAGGCATATATTAACCTTACGCGTAAGGTTACTCGTAAGAGTTGACCTTATGCGTAGAGGTCACTGTTTACGCATATCCTTCACAGGATACGCGTAGTCCCATATGTAGAACCTTATGCGTAGAAGCTACGCGTAAGACTAATCTTACGCATAACAAGCTACGCGTAAGGTGATCCTTATGCGTAGATTAACAACAACCTTGATTCTGAATATTAAGTGTAGCAAGCCTGAAATAAAACATCATATCATCAAAGTTAAACACATAATATTCATTTTATGACAGATCAAAACATATTTGCACATTTTAACAGTTACGCGTAGAACTGCATACGCGTAGTCTAAACCCTAAATCTACGCGTATGAGATCTAGCCATGGAATATGCACCAAACTTTTTCTGGTAGTTTAAGAGTGTTGAGGAAGTCTATATACCAAGTTATAACACCCAATTCATGGTGAATCAAAAATACCCAAACTTAAGAACTTTAAACCCTAATTCCAAATTGTTGATGATTTGGAGTTTCTGGGTGGTTATAAAGCAAGGAAATCATCAATTCATCATCATAAGAACATAACCCAACAATCTTTTTGACCAAAAACATTCACATTTGAAAATACCCAAAACCACGCATAAACCCTAATTTTCAAACTCATTTAATTCGTGAATCTGGGTTCGTTTTGAGGATAGAAAAAGTATCATTGATGTTGTTAAAACATTTTGACACTATCGTTTTAGCCACAAACACATAAACAAGATTATGTGTTCATACGCATACGCGTAGAACACAAGATCGACCATAGGTTAATATCTAACCGTTAACATTTAAAACGATTTGAAACCATTGTTTGTAATCTTGTTAGGAACACAAATACACTTACAAATTGAAGATCTGAAACACGGATTTGATGAGCGAATTTTAGGCGTAGGATTAGTTTGATGATAATAAATGTGAGTTGTAAGTTAGGTGGAGGTGTATTTTATTAAAATGGCTTTTATCATTTTGACAGTTTTGGTCCCTCCACCTTTTCCTTTTTCAAACAAAGCCTTTTAACTTCCATTTTGGTTACCAAACAAAGATTTTTAGGAAAGAAACATGACGACACTCCCCCTCGACTTGAGAAAATAATGAAAGGTTATTAATTTAAGTCCGAGGAGAGTCTTAGAACCAGAAAATGTACCACCATTTATAACAGAATCAACCGAGATATGATAACATGTAAGTACACAGATGTTTTGAAGCAGTTAAGAGTTTATTTTCTCCCCCTCAACACTTGATCGGAAAAATACTGAATTTTGAAAGATTGAAGTGTTGACGGAAGAAATGTACTTGCCATGTTGAAAGAAATATAGATTAGGAGAATATTTTTGTTGTTTTATCGGATTTTATATTTTTGTATTTTGTTTTTGAAAAGATATTTACAGAAGATGTTTTGGTGTTTGACAGGTTTTTAAGACTGTTTTAAGAGGTCATCCAATTCCTCTTGAGTCAAACACCTCATACCAATTCGGTGGACCAACTCATTAAACCTAGCGGGAGGCAAGGCTTTGGTGAGCAAATCTGCCAATTGGTATTCAGTACCCACAAAGTATAGTTCAACGGTACCCTGTTCCACGTGGTCCTTGATGAAATGATAGCGTAGATCGATGTGCTTTGATTTCGAGTGCTGAACTGAGTTGCACGAGATGGCAATGGCACTCCGATTGTCGCAGTACATCGGGATTCTGTCAAATACGTAACCATAGTCTTTGAGTTGTGTTCTCATCCAGATGACTTGAGCACAACACGCGGACATGGCTACATATTCTGCTTCGGTTGATGACAGCGATGTACAATCCTGCTTCTTTGATTGCCAAGATACCAGTTTATCACCGAGAAATTGTAGTGCTCCTGAAGTACTTTTCCTTGAGTCTAGGCATCCTGCGTGATCAGCGTCTGAAAAAGCGATTAGTTCAAAACCAGAATCCTTCGGATACCAGATCCCCAAGTTAATGGTTCCCTTGATGTATCGGAGGATTCTTTTAGCCTCAGAGAGGTGGGTTTCAGTTGGTCGCGACTGATAACGGGAGCATAGATAAACGGCAAAGACAATATCAGGTCTGCTAGCTGTTAGATACATGAGAGACCCAATGATACTTCGGTATTTGGTAGGGTCAACCAATTTCCCATGTAAATCAGCATCTAATTTCTTGGTATGAGCCATTGGTGTGGCATAAGTGTCACAGGTTGTCATTCCAAATTTGTTTAACAGTTCAAGGGCATATTTGGACTGACTCAAGAAAATACCACGGGGTGATTGATGAACTTTTAGTCCTAGAAAGAACGTAAGTTCACCCATCATGGACATTTCAAAATTTTTCTTCATTAGTTTTGCAAAAGCGAGTGAAAACTTTTTATGTGTAGACCCTAAAATGATGTCATCCACGTAAATTTGAACAATTAAGATGTGTGCCCCGTGATATTGTATAAAAAGAGTTGGGTCAACCGAGCCTTTGGTGAAATTATTGGCAATGAGGAAAGATGATAGCTTATCGTACCATGCCCGAGGGGCTTGTTTGAGACCATAAAGAGCTTTGTTCAGTTTGTAAACATGGTTCGGGAACTCAGGATCAACGAATCCATCTGGTTGGCTGACATAGACCGTTTCTTTAAGTTGTCCATTGAGAAACGCCGTTTTGACATCCATCTGATAGATCATCATATTCATATGAGCAGCGAACGCGAGAAATATCCGAACAGCCTCAAGACGAGCAACCGGAGCAAAAGATTCTTCAAAGTCTATTCCCTCTTCCTGACGATAACCCTTAGCAACTAGACGTGACTTGTTTTGGATGACGTTCCCTTCAGCATCCAATTTGTTTTTCCAAATCCATTTTAAACCAATGACGTAGACCCCTGTTGGTCTTTCAACCAGTTCCCATACTTCAAGACGTTTGAATTGGTTGAGTTCTTCCTGCATGGATTCAATCCAGTTGTCTTTTGTCATTGCGTCTTTAATGTTTTTAGGTTCAGATTGGCAGACAGTGAGTGCATAAATGCAATGTTCACCGTCTGTGTGAAGACGTTGTCGCGTAACGACTGGTTGATTCGGTTTGCCAATAATGTTAGCCAGAGGATGGTCTTTTGTCCATCTATGTGTAGAGGGTTGATGTTGGTATACATTGTGCAGATTCTGAGGGTTCAAATGGTTTGTTGAAGATTCCGCGACATCTGGTGCAGCGGTCTCATTAGCAAACGGATTGAAGAACGCATTTGGATCAAAATCTGCAGCTGGGGGTATTTCATTCAGAATATCATCAGCTGGTTCATCATTGTTGGAAGCGGTGTGTTCAACTGTTGTGTTGGAGTCAACTGGTGTAGGTGCATCTTCAACAGTAGTTGTTGTAGCAGGTGTATCAGGTATAGTAATATTATCAGGTTGTGCAGCGGAAACAGCAGATACACCTGGAGCACGTTCATCAATATCGTCACAGAACAGAGGAGCAAATAACCTTTCCATTTGTTGACGAGTTAGCTGAGGGCTTTCTTCAGCTGATGATGGGGGTTGAGGGAAGTTTAAACGGTTGTGACCGGGTTCTAAGCTGTTATACTCAGAAGCCATGTCCGTGAGTTCATCGAAATGAGCATGAATCGTTTCCATTACCTCCTTAGTTCGACGATTCCAGATTCGGAAACCTTTAGAATTGTCACAGTATCCAATAAAGACTCCAATATCAGCTTTGGCTTTGAGCTTTCCAAAATCATCACGATCATTATTCGGATAGCAAAGGGATCCAAATACATGAAAGTGTTTGAGGTTCGGTTTATAGTTGTGGACAAGCTCGAAAGGTGTTTTGTTGTGACGTTTTGTGATCATAGAACGGTTTTGAGTATAGCATGCAGTAGATACAGCTTCTGCCCATAAGTAATCTGGAAGTTTAGCATTGATTAACATTGTTTTTGCAGCTTCCACTAACGTTCGGTTTCGTCTTTCAACAACTCTGTTTTGTTCAGGTGTACGTGCAATAGATGTTTGATGCTGAATTCCCACTTTCTCATAAAATTCACGAAGGGTTTGGTTAACAAATTCAGTTCCTTTGTCTGTCCGAATTATCCGGACGGTGTTGCGGAGCTGAACCTGTATCTTTGTGAGAAAGGTGATGATCATTTGTGGAGCTTGGTCTTTGCTACGAAGAAAGTAGACCCAAGTCCATCGTGAGTAGTCATCAACAATTACTAAGATGTAGCGTTTGCCATTGATCGTTTGCACGCGCATCGGGCCACACAAATCCATGTGAAGAAGATGTAGTACATGGTGAGAGCTGTGTTCCACCTTTGAAGGAAAATGAGCACGAGTGCTTTTCCCTTGTTCACAGGCTGAGCAAAGGTGATCTTTTGAATACCGGAATCGTGGGAGTCGTTCAACTAGTTTGTGTCGAGCAAGGTTGGTGATGGTTTGAAAGTTTAGATGTGAGAGACGACGGTGCCATAGCCAGGATTTTGTAGATGTTGCCTTTGAAAGTAAGCAAATGGGAGAGGAAGCAACCATGTCTTGCATAGAGATAGTGTAGAGACTAGAATTACGCGAGCCAGACATAAGGTCATTTCCTTGAAGATCACGAATGAAACAAGTTTTCTCCCTGAAAGCAACCTCCAAATCTCCATCACAAAATTGACCTACTGAAAACAGATTGTGACCGAGGCCTTCCACATAGTAAACCGTGCTGATTTCGATGTTCCCATTGACATAATCTCCGTAGCCCATGATAGCTGCGAAGTGATCGTTCCCGAATCTGACAGTGCCAATGAACTTTGCAATAAAGTTGGATAACAGTTTAAGGTTGCCTGTCATGTGTCGGGAACATCCGCTATCAACAATCCAGAGAATGATCTGTATCACCTGCATTACACACAGACGACACAGATGGAATAGAAGTAGATGTGGAACCCGAAATGTTAGAGGGTTCCGAAGCAGGTATGTTAGACATACACACATTGATAATTTTAGGCATCCATTTAAATCCTAGTGTGTTATATATCCATTTCTGCCATCTATAACTACTCTTTGCTTTAGTCTTAGTGAAAGCACTAGGTGGCACTACATTCTTAGGAGGTGAAGCGGGAGCTACTGTGATAGCAATGGTTGCCTTAGAATCTAAAGAAGGCGGTCTACCAAGCACAGACTTAGAATGATTAGTGGGCCTAGAGGTATTCCAATTCTTAGGATTTCGTAATCGAGAGATTATAGTTTTAGCAACACATTTATCATGACAATCAGAATTCATACTCTTCCGACAAATAACACAAGGTGCATCAGACTGAATATCAAAAGTACTTAACGGTTTAGCATTCGTTACATCACTATTTGTATTACATTTGCCAGATGCAACATCTATAGTGGAAGCAACATGAGTTTTATTCAGAGTCCTAGGGTGTTCTTCTACTTTAGCATTCCTTATTGATCTTTTCTTAGGTCGCAACTTCCTATTCTTCGATTGAGTGCTTTTAGGCTGTGAAGTGCGGACGTTTGGAAAAGATGCAACTATTCCTGTTTCAATAGAGGGAAACACATTAGCAACTTGTGATTTGGCAGTGGGAATACTAGGTTCTCGATTACTAAGTGTGACTGGTGCTAATCTCTTAATCACAGTAGGCGGAAGTTGTTCATACTTTCCTAACATTTCCCGTAACATAGAGATGGTGTGAATCAGATCTTGATTTTCAGAACGAATATTACCAGCAAAATTCATGACTTCTCTAGTGTGAGCAAGATATTGATCAAGTTCGTTTGATGCTTCAAGTCGAGTCTTTTGGAGTAAATCAAATATGACACCATATTACTGTTTAACTTTTAAAAGTTCTTGTTCATATTTTGAAATTTGACGTTTCAAAGACACGTTTTGATCATCCAGTTGCTCAATTTTAGGATCAGAAGATTTTGCACTCAACTGAGCGATTTTCTTTTGAAAACTGAGTTGATGGTTGTGAATATCTTTTTCACACCAATGAAGATGACGTTTTGCATTGTAAACTTCAGTGAGTAATCGTTTATTTTCAGCTTTTAAAGACTCGATCTGAAGCACATTATCGGTGTTCTCAACAGTAACAACAGTTTCAACAATATCAGCAGAGATATGATCAGATGCATATGGCAAAGAATAGAATAACACAACCTTATGGATATCAGCACAGATAACATCTTCCAAGAGTCGATCAACATCTTTTCTCAAGAGTTTCTTTTTACGTTTAGTATTAGAAATAGATGTTTCTGTTTTCTTGAAAACGTTTTTCATGACCCCAAGTTCCTTATGAAAATCCTTTTCCCAGGCAATTGCACAACTTTTCAAGTTTTTAACATTAGGTAAAAGATTTTTCTGAAAAATGTCTCTTTGTTCTCGCGCCAGAGGCGATTGAAAATGTTCAACTTTGATTTCAGATCGATATTCTATCTCATGTTGTAAAATTTTGAGGTCAGCCATGAAAATATCAAAATATCGAAGAATTTTTCGATTTTCAGGTTGTGAGTTTACTTCACTAATGGAAGGTAAAGGACCATAAGTTTGTGCAAAGTCTGTTTTGGGATTAACAATAGAAGACTCAGGTGTTTTGATGATAACCCTTGGTGTGTTTGAAGAATCCGTTGGTGTGACGAAAGTGACCGCGTTTTTATAGTTAAAAGGTTTGTTGTAAACAACGGTTTTTAATTTTGATCGACTCTCGTCTTCTGCATCTAATTCCTCTTGACGATGATATTCAACAACACTCATGACAGTATTATCAATTTTGTATTCTGCACTGGAAACTTCAGGAGTTGGTTTAAATGTTTTTAGTGAAAGCTTTGGTTTGTAATCAGCTAGATTTTTTCCATATCCTTTTGGATTGGGTTTTAAGGTAAACTTTTCAATAGCTGTTACTGATTCACCATATTTGTAAACAACAGTTTTAAACTCTTTAAGTTAGTTTTGCAAGCCGATAATTTCTTCAAGAAGGTCATCTACCCGATTCGTTGAATGCTTTTTGTATGCGGAGAACTGTTTTTGACAATTTAACAACTCAGCCTTAGCTTTTTGATTTTCCAAGGTGAGAGCGTTAATTTGCTTTTTATGTTCGTGTTTCAGTTGTTCTAATTCAGACAACAAAGCATTCTTCGAGGCGGCCAGATCACGCATCTGTCTCTCTAAATATTTTTCGTTTTGATGAGATTTTGCAAAAGCGGCTTCAAAACCTTTTTCACGGTTGTCTTGAGTTTTGAAAAAGTTGAGTTGCATTTGTAAACATTCAAAATCCTTGGTTAACAGTGCATTTTTACTTTTTAAGGACTGATTTAATGCAACACATGCAGCAATTTGGGATTGTTGGTCTTGAAGTAACAGAACAAGATCTGGATGGGGCAAAGGTTCATCTTGTTCAACGTGAGTCACAACATGATCATTATTTAGATCCTCAAGTATAACCACGGAGTCAATTTGATTATCAAGGGAAACCATAAGGTCTGCTGGATCGTCAAATGTAACTACGGGGTTTATTTGAAAATCGTCAGAATGAGATGTAGATGACTCATTTTGAACATTCTGAGTCTTGCCGGATTCAGATATTGATGGAGATATTAGTTCAGATATGATGATGGTCTGTTCGGGTACCTGAGACAAGCCATCAGTGTCATACACTGGGCCTGTTTCACTCATGTGTAACTCTTGCATATTAGCCATCAACATAACAGTTGCATTGGCCTACAAGTCCTCCATATCATCATCCGAGTCTGCATCTGCCATAAAGCTCTGTTCTTTGTCTGTGAGAGATCCACCAGCTTCATCCTTAAGAGCCAAAAGTAAAGCCTCTTTGAAATAAGCACTGCCCTGAGTCCTTGGCTTTGGGCATGCATTAGCCAGGTGTCCCTTCTCATTGCAGTTGTAGGATCTAAGACCATTTAACCGATTTTGAGTATTTCCCTGTTCCACCACTTGAGCTCTGTTGTTATTCCTACCCACAGCATTAAACCCTTGACCACCGCCCATCTGACGACCATAATCAAGATTCTGAACTTCAACACGTCCATTGTTCACAACAGCTTGAGTCCGTGTGTTAGATGAGGAACGAATACGATTGTTGGATTTGTTGGTGTAACGGCCAAAAGCATTAGCAATCATCACAAATCCTTGTTGTAATGCTTCGAATGGATCGATGTCCTCAGTCGCTTCACTAACATATGCTTGAGCATTGTTGCTGTATGGAACCAATTGATTTTGTTGAGGTTGTTGCTGTGAAGGTGTGTTTGAAGCAGTTGGTTGAGTTGCTGGTTGAGAGGGATAGTTCTGTTGAGCATACAAGGCAAGTTGTTGATTATCCGGTTGTGACTGTTTCGCAATTTGAGCACGGAGAATTCTTTCCCGATCAACTTCCTTTTCATGAGGCTTCAAGTAATCGTACAACAATCCATAAGTAGAATGATGCATATTCTTCGCTTGATGGAGAAAGATGACATACTTCTCCCATTCAGGACCAAGACTACTCAGGAACTTAGTATTCACTGCAATTCGTGGCATGATGATGTTGTGTTTATCCAAATCATTGATGATGTCTGAAAATCGATGATGATAGGACTCTAGTGTCTCTCCAGGTTCAATCATGAAGTGTTCATAAGCCAAGTAAACTTTGGATTCCAAATCCTCCTGATTGAGTACAGATCCTTCCATAAGAAGACGAATATGATCCCACATTTTTTGTGCAGTCTTTTGAGCATCAACACTACGAAGAATTGGGTTTGGTAATCCTAAGAGGATGTATTCCATTGCAAGTTCATCAGCTTCATAGTGTAGAAGTTCTGTGGGATTTAAATCTGCAACAGTAGCAATGTTGGTTTGTTCATCTCTTGGTGGAACAGCAGTTGGATCTCCGGGTACAATGACAGTAGGCATCTCAAATGGACCTTCCAAGATAACCTTCTTTAAGAACTTTCCATGTGGCTTCTTTAGATCACAAAACCTAAAGAACCTTATCACCCATTGATCGTAGTTTCCTGGAGTGAGCATTGGAGGTCTATCAAGTGATCCAGCTTCATGAATTGATTGTTGGCTGCTTAAAGCTTCACACATCTTTGCAAACCAAGTGGGTTCCTTCATAGTGCTTCGTGATGGATGTTGATTGAAATCGTTTGTGTAGGGTAGAGCTTGAAGACTTGGTGGTGGTTGAACCATTTGTGGTTGTGGAATTGCACCAAGTTGTGGAGTATGTTGCTGATTAAATTGTTGTTGATAAATAGCTTGTTGTTGATTCCATTGTTGATGTTGTGGAGTTAATTGTTGTTGTTGTTGATGTTGTGGAGTTAATTGTTGTTGTTAGAGTATGGTGGTTGAGACATGGTGAAGAACTTGTGTGGTAAAAATGGATCTTTGTAGTCGAATGAACCTTTGTTGATGAAGTGTCCTTAGGCGTAGAAAAGACAAGAACCAAGTAGCACTTATGCGTAAAAACACCAAAAGTTACGCGTAACAATAAGGAGTTACGCGTAGGATTTAGCTTACGCGTAAGTAGGATAAAAGCACTAAAGTTATGCGTAGACAAAAGTTAGGCGTAGAAAGTTAGGCGTAGGATTACCTTATGCGTAGACCTAAGTTTACGCGTAAAGTGAATCTTTTGCGTAGAATTTCTACGCGTAAGCTTATGCTTATGCGTAATTTTAGGGTTTTTGCCCAAATGATCTTTTACACTTCACAGTGCAAAAGATATCCAAAGTCGACGTATTTTCAGACTTATCCAAGTAAGAAAACACGGAATAAACCAGGAAAATGAAGATCAAACTAAGGAAAAATCTTACGCGTAATTTTAGGGTTTTGATACGCGTAGGATTACTCGTAATTTTTATTTTCCCCAAAATTGTTTCTAAACCAGTTTTTGTGTGATGAAATAGCTTCAATAACACCAAAATAACACAAAAGTGTGAAACTTGATGATCCAAAGCACTCAAAACAGTTATGCGTAGAAATACACACACGAATAGAAACTAGTTCAAAAACAATGATCCACGCATAAAGTTTGAAACTTTTTGACAAAAACAAGTATTTAAACACCTTAAAACGTTGAAAGTACAAGAATCTTGGATTAAAAAGTGCAAAAAACAAGTTTTTAAAAGAGCTAAAGAATGCGTTAACCTTACGCGTAAGACCCAAAATCAAAAACTTCAAAAACAAACGAGTACACCCAACTATTTGGCGATTGATACCACTGTTAGGTCACTAGTTTTACAAACACAAGTTATAGAGAAAGAGATGAAGGCGGATGAACAAGCTACACACACAAACACACGTTAACAATAATACGGTTTAAGAAAGAGTGTATGTGAAGAGAATAACTTGAACAACCAACCCTCAAATGAGGGTTTACAAGATTATTTATAGAAGGGAAGCTAGGGCAACACTCCTAGTTCCCATCCTTTCTTATGTGGGCTTGGGCCTAAGCTTATGGGCCTTCTACATAAGCTTGACCTTAAACAAACATAAAGGCCATAATAAAGCTACCTATTACATATGAAATATAAATACTTGAAATACTGTTTAGGAGTGATTCCAACAAGGATTTTGATCAGGTGGACCCGATTGAGATGGAAGAGATGAAGCTGAGGTGGCAGGTGGCCATGCTTTCCATGGATATCAAGAACTTTGAGCGCAAAGCTGGCAGAAGGTTTGGATTCAAAGGACGAGATCCAGCAAGGTTTGACAAAAGGAAGGTTAAATGCTTCACATGTCAACAGATGGGTCACTTCTCTAGAGAATGCAAAGACAGGAAAGCTGGTGATGAGACAAGATACTCTTCTTATCAGCAGTATCAGAAGGAGGCAGGAACTTCAAAGGGATCAGCTGCTTTCGTCACTCTTGATAGCAATGTGGACTGGAAGCAACATGAGCAGGATGATAATGATGGTCCGGGTAATGATAATGTTGGGTTGATTGCGAGCTGTACTTCAGAGGATAGGCATGATCAGATTGCCTTGATGGGCATCAATCAGGTACAAAACTGTTTGTTTGGTTGTAGTGAGCGTTATAATATACTCAAAGAAGCTTATGATATTTTGGAACCCAAATATAATGAATGCTTTGTGAAAGTTGAAGCTTATAAACAGGCTTTAAAAACACTAGAAAGACAAAAGGTTTGGTTTCAGAAGAATCAAATAGCTTATGATGAGAAAATAGGTGTTTTGGAAAGGGATCTCGAATGTGCTAAAAATGAGTTAAAATGGTCTGAGAAGTTAAGAGCAGATATAGAGTCAGAAAATCTAGAGCTTAAGGAGAAACTTAATGAGGAAATTGCTAGGCATAAAGAATGGATAATGAATGGAAATAAGTTAGCTGGTTTTATCTATAATAGTCAAGCTTCTAATTCTACAGTGGCTTTAGGTTTTAAGAAATATGTTGGCCTAGAAGCTAGGGATGACACACGTAAATCTACATCAGCAGGCCTAGCTAATTTTGTGAAACAAGGTGACCTACATGCTGTACGTGGACCTATTAGAGGTGAGCACATGCCCGTTGACCTTTCCATTCCTAATGACTTTGATGGATCACACCATCTGTATGGCAAAAAGTCAAGGGACTTGCCAGACCCTGATACTTCTTCTAATGACTTTGTCTCTTGTGTTAACAGTGACAAGTCCTCCAAGCAAGGGTCTACAGAGTGTGATTCAAATGACAAGTCTGACCTTCCCAAGTCTTCACCCCTGCCTGCACCCAAGACTACCAATAAGCATGTCAGAGTTGCTGCCAAGGAATCCTCTTCCAAGACAGTTGCCTCTGAAGACATGCATTTTAATTCTTTGCATAATAGTACTGTTAAAAACAATTCTTTTCATGGTTTTGGTTTGAATACTTCTGCTTGTAATAACACATCTTTTGGTTTGAATAAATCTTCTAAACAGAAGACATGTTTTGTGTGTGGAAGTAAATTTCATTTAATTAAGGATTGTGATTATCATGAGCAAAGAATGAATAGGTGTGGTGATTCTAGGAAATCTAGACCAATGTGGACCAATGTTAATGATATACCACCTTATGTTCCACAAGCAACTTATACCAATACTCCTTTTTCTTGGAGGAAACCAGTTGTAAAACCATATGTTCAACCAACCAGTGAATATTTTAAAAATGGTTTTTGGCCTAGATATGTTAACCCTATGACTGATGGGAAAGGGTACTGGGATGCTGCTGTCAAGACCTCAGCAGGTTGTTCTTGGAATAAACAGGGACCTAAGTTTCAATGGAAACCCAAGAACAATAGTGGATCTTATACTTCTACATGGCACAACTCATATGATCCACAAGGCAGGTTCAAGTCAGCAATGACTTGAGCCTCCATAGTGTACTTATTTTCTGTATATTTTTGTTGTTGTTGTAGGATCATCCCCTTAAGCATAAAGATGTTGGAATTGTTGACAGTGGTTGTTCTAGAAGTATGTCAGGAAACAGGGATATGATGCATAACTTTGTCCCCATTGAAGGAGGAGGCAATGTAACCTTTGGAGGAAGTGATGGCAGAATTACTGGGAAAGGGACCATCAAAACACCTCAGCTGGACTTTGAGAATGTATATTATGTCGAGGAACTTCAACACTTCAATTTGTTTTCAGTCTCACAAATCTGTGACACCAAGAACAAAGTACTCTTCACAGAGGATGAATGTCTTGTGCTATCTAAAGACTTCAAACTCCCAGAAGAAACTTCAATTCTGCTGAAAGTTCCTCGTAGTCACAATCTTTATACCTTCAACTTAACTAATGTCAAACCAGCAGGTGACTTAACGTGTTTGGTGGCTCAAGCATATGTGGATGAGTCCACCAAATGGCACAGAAGGATGGCCCATATCAACTTCAAGACCATAAACCAGCTCTCAAAACTGGGCCTTGTTCAAGGTCTTCCTTCCAAAGTTTTCACCAATGATCATAACTGTGTTGCATGCAACAAAGGAAAGCAGCACAGAGCTTCATACAAAGGTGTTCCTGTTACGGCAGTAAGCATTATTTCTGAACCTCTTCAGCTGCTTCATATGGATCTGTTTGGTCCAACTCAAGTGAGAAGCATTGATCATAAATATTTTTTTCTGGTGATCACTGATGGATATAGCAAATTTTGTTGGGTATTCTTTCTAAGGACCAAAGATGAAACATCTGGTGTGTTGACAGACTTTGTTACCCTTATTGAAAATCAGTTGAACAAAAAGGTGAAAGGCATTAGGTGTGATAATGGGACAGAGTTCAAGAATGCTATACTAATAGAACTCTGTAGGTCAAAAGGCATAAAAATGGACTATAGCACTCCAAGAACCCCTCAACAAAATGGGGTGGCAGAAAGAAAAAATAGGACCTTAATAGAGGCTGCAAGATCAATGCTAGCAGACTCTAAACTTCCAACCATGGTTTGGACTGAAGCTGTTGGTACAACTTGTTATGTACTAAATAGAGTGTCCATTACTAGACCACACCTCAAAACACCATATGAACTTCTTTTTGGGAAAGTTCCTGTTATTCATTACCTTAAACCGTTTAGCTGTCAAGTGACAATTTTGAATACAAGTGATCCGTTGGGCAAATTTGATGAGAAAGCTGATGATGGTTACATTGTGGGATATTCTGCTCATAGTAAGGCATACAGGGTTTACAATGTATCTGCTAAGAAGATTGAGGAGACATTGAATCTGAGGTATCTAGAAGACAAGCCTAATGTTGAAGGACAGGGTCATATGTGGTCATTTGACCTTGATTACTTGACTGATTACTTGGGTTATTCTAGACATTTGGCTAACCAACATGCAGATTCTCAAGCATCTCCAACTACCAGTGCAGGAACTATGGATGCAAATTCTGACAGTGGGTCTGAAGATGATGAACAACCCATTGTAGTGCCTTCCTTCTCCCCTAACAATTTTGTAGGTGACACTTCTAAAGATTATAATGATGTGGGTGAAGATGAATTCCATTATGCTGAGGACCTTACCAGACTGAAGAAACAAGAGTATGCAGCCAATTTAGAAGCTGAGAGGAATGTTGAAAATAGTACAAGTGAAGCAATCAGTGGAAACGTCAATTCTGCTGAAAGTGGTTCTGTTTCTCCTCACCTCTCCAATTCGGCTGAAAGACATGTTGACTCTACTCCTATTTCTACTAGAGTGTCAACAGACCTTGGAGAACCTTATACAAGCTTTCCAAAACCTTCAGATCTTGGTCATCATCAACCTAAAGCAGGAATCTTCAACACACCTTCCTATGATACTGACTTTGAACCTACTGTGACTAATCTTGATTCATCCATTGATGTCAACACCAATACTACTACAAGGATCAACAATGCTCATCCACAGACTAACATTATTGGTGATCCTAATGCACCTGTTAGAACAAGAGGTACTATAGCACGTTCTAAATATGGTCAGGTGGCTTTTATCTCTTATGTCTCAAATCAGCAGAGAGACAATCACACAGACTATGAACATTGTTTGTTTGCTTGTTTTCTCTCACAAGTGGAACCAACCAGTGTTACTCAGGCTCTTGAAGACTCAAGTTAGCTTGAGGCAATGCAGGATGAGATGCAACAGTTTCAAAATCAGCAGGTTTGGATATTGGTACCACTACCTGATGGTAAGTATGCTATTGGGACTAAATGGATTCTGAAGAATAAGAGAGATGCTCAAGGTGTTGTCATTAAAAACAAAGCCAAATTAGTTGCACAGGGGTATAGACAAGAGGAGGGGATAGATTATGATGAAGTGTTTGCACCTGTGGCAAGAGTTGAGGCCATACGGATTTTCCTAGCTTATGCATCCTATATGGGTTTTATGGTCTATCAAATGGATGTTAAAGGAGCCTTCTTGTATGGTGAAATTGAAGAGGAGGTTTATGTCACTCAACCTAAAGGATTTGAAGATCCAGATCATCCTAATCATGTTTATAAGGTAGTCAAAGCTCTCTATGGACTACATCAGGCACCCAGAGCCTGGTATGCTAGGCTCTCTACATTTCTTCTGAAGCATGGTTATAGAAGAGGTGCCATTGATAAGACTCTTTTCCTTAAGAAGAATTCCACAGACATTATTCTTGTGCAAGTGTATGTGGATGACATTATTTTTGGATCCACAAAGGAAGCTTGGTGCAGGGAGTTTGAGGAGCTTATGAAGGGAGAGTTTTAGATGAGTGCCATGGAAGAGATGACTTTCTTTTTAGGTCTCCAAGTTCAGCAGAAACCTGATGGTATCTTTATCAGTCAGGACAAATATGTGAGGGACATCTTGAAAAAGTTTGGTATGGAGGGTGTCAGGACTGCCACTACACCTTATGAAGCTCCAAAGACAAAGACCAATAATGAAGCTGATCCACCTGTGAATGTTCATTTGTACAGGTCTATGATTGGCTCTTTGATGTATTTAACAGCTTCAAGGCCTGATATTACCTTTGCTGTGAGTGTTTGTTCACGACATCAAGTTACTCCACTGATTTCCCATCTCAATGCTGTTAAGAAGATCTTTAAGTACCTCAAAGGCCAACCTCTTCTAGGTCTTTTGTACCCAAAAGAGTCTCCTTTTAAGTTGGAAGCTTATAGTGATAGTGACTATGCTGGTGCTAATCTGGATAGGAGGTCCACCACTGGAGGTTGCCAATTCCTTGGAAAGAGATTGATTTCTTGGCAATGCAAGAAACAGACTATTGTGGCTACCTCATCTACTGAAGCAGAGTACGTTGCTGCTGCAAATTGCTGTGGACAGGTTCTTTGGATTCAAAATCAATTGTTGGATTATGGGTACAATTTCATGAACACAACAATTTTTATTGATAATCAAAGTACCATATGCATTGTTAAAAATCCAGTTTTTCACAGTAGAACAAAACATATTGAAATCAGGCACCACTTTATAAGAGATGCATATGATAAAAATTTGATAAACGTGGTCAAAATTCATACTGATGATAATGTGGCAGATTTGTTAACCAAGGCTTTTGATGGACCAAGGTTTCAACACCTTGTGGTCCATATCGGTATGCTTAACCCTTAACTGCAAAGTTTAAGGGGAGGCATAGGCCTCAGGGGAGGCATATGCCTCAGGGGAGGATTTGTGTATACTTTGCATTTTGCTATGTAACTTTGTATATTGGTTTGCTATTCTCTTACTCTAACCAGCTAATGTAATCTTAGTTTGTGTTTCTTTGTTGGATTGTGGTTGTCTCTGTGTTTGTTCTGTTTTGCAGAGTAGTTGTTCTGTTCAGTTGGGATATGGTCAAGAAAGAGCTAAAGTCTGTTTCTACTGAATTCAAAGTGCTGAAGTTAGTCATTTGTTTCCTCTGAAGATGATGTACTGAAGTTTTATGGTTCATTCAAAAGAAGTACTGAAGCAAATTGTTCATTCATTCATTCAAGAAACAGTTTACAGCTTACAACTTACATAGTACAAACAACATCAAATGCATCTACATGATCTACTAATCCTAATCTATTACATATCATCTATTCCAACATCTAACAGGCTGTTGGATATGCATGATCGCTCACATCTTTCACACTAAATGCTGGATATGCATTTGTGAAGTCTTGCGTAACCACCCATTCATTCTATCTTGATGGCTGGAGATACATGACCAGTATGACGAAGATGCTAAGGATCAAAATGGAGAGGATGGATTGATGCAAACGTTGATGATGACAATGACCACATATGATGATGGAGAAAAACAATGTGTCCTTTGTGCTTCATCTATTTATTTCAACCAAAATGCAATCCATCTACCCTCCTTAAGTTCTTCCTTTATACGATATGTGATGATGCACCAAAACCTGATGCAGAAAGACCAAGAACCACCTCTCTATCTTCTGGAAGTGGTGGATTTTTGGCTCGTGGCCTTCGTTGAGGCCGAGGTGCTGGAGGTTGGGAGTAAGATGTTCTCTCCTTATAGGAGTCATCAGAATCATCAGCAGATTCACTTGGATTCACTACACTATCATCTTCTGAAGAAGGAAGAAAGGGTGATTTCTTTGGTCGTGGATATGGTTGTGGAAAGTAATGAAGCCATGGATTAGTGTCTTCACTTGATGAGGATGATGAGGATGATGTTGTGAGATCTATGATCTCAGGTTTGGTACTCATGGTTTATTATGGTTTAATTTTGGAGCATTGGTGGAATTAGGGTTTGCAAGGATATTTGGGGGTTTTTGATGAAGAGGTATATGTGCATTGGGATTGTTTTATAGACGGTTTCAAGTGGTGATGAGATTTAATGCGAGTGGGTGAAACAGTAAAAAGATATTTACTGAAGCTTCTTGAATAAGTGATCTGTTTTTGCTGATTGGTGTTCTTCAGCAGAATGGATTTCGTTTCTACCGAAGTTGAAAGTAAATTTGAGTAAAAGTAGAAGTCCACGTCAGCATTGGTCAACTTTGACCAAAATTGGGAAATTTCTATTTATTCTCTACTGGCATATATTCGTCCCATATTAAGTGATTCACTCATTACTCTTATTCAAAACACTTCCATTTGTGTAAATCGTAACCCTAGTTTTCAAAATCTTTCATGGCGCTTCAATTCAAACATGATCATAATAAGGTCGCTTTTCTGGGAACTGCTCGGGGTGACGAGTTCTATCGACCGATGATTGCATTCTTACAGAGATCAAAGATTCAGTATGCTCTAACACATTCTCCGAATGCTATATATGAATCCTTGGTTACTCAATTTTGGGCATCGGCTACGAAAAGGAGTGATACAGAGATTGTTGCAAGGGTTGACGGAACAGAGTATGTGGTGATAGAGGAACTGATCAGAAGACAACTTCGTTTGGATGATGAGAATGGAGTTTATCATTCTGATGCTGCGGTGGTGCTTGAAGGGCTTAGAGCAATTGGATATCAAGGTACTCGGACTGACATGTGGTTAAAGAATCAGCTGTGTCCTATGTGGAGATTTTTGGTTCATACATTGCTTCAGTGTGTAAGCAATAAGTCTGGAGGATGGGATCAGTTTTCGACTCAATTAGGATGTGGTATTATTTGTCTATCTAAGGGTTTGACTTATAATTTTTCTAAGTTTATTTTCGATAATATGGTTGAGAATATAACTAAGAAAAAGGGCAAGTTTTTTATGTACCCTAGGTTTTTACAGATGATATTGAATGTTTCTACTCAAACCCAAGCTTTTCATCCCATAGGAGTTTTAACTTCTAAGTTATTTGCTTCAATGAGAACTAAATTTGCGGGGACACATTTTCCTTTATTAGCAACCATGTTACCTCAGGAGAATGAGACTGCTGATGAGGATCATGTTGATACTTTACCTTCCATCAATACTACTGATGTTAATCCCTCTGTTGATATTGATGAGGGTCCTTCTGCTACTGCTGAGGCATTCTTACCTTCACCTAGACCTTGTCCTAGTTCATCTCCAACACAAGTTTTTCTTGATGAGGTTCAGGTTAATACTGATAGATTGCCCTCACCTAGTCCTGAAAGGTTCATTGAACCTCCCATTACCACTGAGGAATCAGTTGGTGGAGTTGAGGAATCTATTACACTTACCTCAGTATATGCTCTAGTGAAAAAGTATGCAGGTGAGGTGGCAGATCTTAAGAAGGAGCTTGCAGAGACTAAGTCTACTCTTGGTAATAAGATTGTGGAGTTGGAGACTAAAGTTGAGAACTTGGAGGAATTACTGGGTCAGAGGGGTAAAAAGAGAAGTTTGGTTTCTTCTGAAGAGGAGCAAAAAGAGACTCAGCATGCATCACTGGGAATCTTGGCTGATGCAGCTCTTACATCTGATGTTTCTTCTCCTATTGCTGAATCTTCAAGGAGCAAGGTGCCTATTATATTTGCTAGAAAAAGAAGAAGACAATATTTGAATAAGGTATCTACTGAAACTTCAAAGGAGCCACAAGTTGTTGATGCATCTGCTGATGTTCTAGTTGAGGAGGTTGTTTCTGATCATGGTTAAACTTCATTTTTACAAGAACAACCAAATGTTTCACCCTCAGCAGATGATGATGAATTTTTTATGGCTGGGAGAATTTATAAGTTGAATTCTTCATCTGATGTTTTCTCTACACCTGTTGAGGAATTGTCTCAACATGTTTCTTCTGATGTTGATTTGGTTGTTCCTTCTGAAGCTCAAATTGGTTCTGCTGAGGAATCTTCTGCCAAAGGAAAGGAAGCTGTGATTGATGATATGATTGGTTCAGGACTGGTAACTGCTGAAGAAAATCAAGCTCAAGCTAGGCTGTTTGCTGATTATGAAAATATGCAGAAAAGTCGTGTAGTTGCTAAATTTCTTCAAGATCAGTCTGATTCTAATTTGTCTACTGAAAGAAAATTAGAGCTTGATGCATTACTTCCTAAGATCACTGATGATCAATGGGATGCTTATACTACTCAAGGTGCATCTGATCCAAATCTTGCAAAACTTATATTAGGAGCATCTTTTGATAATGAGAATTTTGCGGATCAAATGGTGGCTCTTGGTAATCTAAGGAAGCAAGAAGCGGCTGAAAAGAGGAAAGCTCTTATTGCTCAAAGATATCAAGCTAAAAGAGAAAAACCCATGACTATAGTTCAGAAGAGGAATCATATGAGGAGAGTTGTAAAGAATCATAGTTCTACGATTTATAATTCTGGCATGTCAATGAAGCAAATCTGTGCTTTGTCTGATGATGCTTTGATCAGAAAGTATAAATTGATTATGAAGCTTTCTTCTTCTGGTTCTACTTCTTCTTCTAAATTGGAAAGTATTGCTTCAATGTCAGATGTTCCTAAAGCAAAGCGACATAAAACAGTTGAAATAGTGGATAATTTTGATGAAGTTTTGCCGCTTGTGATCTCTCCAGTTGTTACTTCTGAAACAACTTCTGAAGCTACTACTTCTACTGATAAAGTTGATTCTGCTGAAACTTCTTTGGTTTCTTCTGAAGCGTTGTCTAGTGTGGAGTTGAGTGATCCTCTGAGTCAGGAAGATGATCTACAGCTTGATACTGATAACATTGTTGGTAGGAGGCAGGAGAGCTTGGTTAAAAGGAAACTTAATTCTTTAAGGAGTTCTGTCAGATTGGCTAGGAAACATTCTTCAAAGAATATTGCTTTAGATCTCAAGGCTGATGAGTCAACTTTTATTAAAGTTGGATCTGTTGAGGTTTTTCCTGAAGGAACACATGCGGTATTGGTCAATTGGAAAGCTGGGAAGCTTAACACTGTTTATAGGCTGGATAATACTGTTATTCAGTTCAACTTCTTGAAGGACATCTTTCATTTGGTGAATAGACATGATTTGAAGATGCTATATGAACATGTTACTCAGTATTATAATTTTCATCCAGCAACGGGTTCTGGTTTATATTTGTTGGGTGATCTTCAGGTCTTGTTTGATTCTCATTCTCCAAATGGTAAAGGGTATTCTATTTGGAAGAATTCACATAAGTGGGAGATTGAGAGCTGGAGATTTTATCCTCTGCCTTGTGTTCATGTGGTTCAGACCACTTGTGGTATGATTTTGTGTATGCTGTCGGATAAGCTCTATCCTTTATCGGTTAATTTTATGGAACGGTTGCTGAGACAGAAGTTGGAAGTGCCTCCTAATCCAGTTGGCAATGATGAGCTTCATGCTTCTCAATGTGTTGGTTTAATTAAAAATCAGCTTCTGTCACATAAAGGTTCATCTTGCTTGTAATAGTTTGTTTATTTTGTAATTTTTGTTCTCTTTCTTTTCTTAGTTAAAAAAAATAATAAAAAAAAATGTCTAACTTTTATTGCAGGTTTGTTGTATACTTTTGATGGTTATTGACTCACCAGATATACTTTGTGTATGTCAAAGAGTTAGCTAGTCCAAGGGGTACAACTTTGGTAAAGACACATCAAATCTGTTGATAGCTGTAATGATTTGCTAAAAAT
>BPTQ01000002.1:177174271-177231200 GCA_019973895.1 Chrysanthemum seticuspe | reverse complement strand
GTAGACTGTAACTTCGTTATGAAAGGTTAACTCTTCTTCTTCATCTTGGTCTTCTTCTTTCGAAGTATTAGTATAATATGAAAGACTAGTTTCGTAGTAGTCTGTTTCGTGTCTAAACGAAGTAACTGTACGGTCTTAATATTTAGCATCTTGATACTAAGAAATGTTGAGAGGAGTATACTCTGAAAGAAAATTAGAGCTTGATGCATTACTTCCTAAGATCACTGATGATCAATGGGATGCTTATACTACTCAAGGTGCATCTGATCCAAATCTTGCAAAACTTATATTAGGAGCATCTTTTGATAATGAGAATTTTGCGGATCAAATGGTGGCTCTTGGTAATCTAAGGAAGCAAGAAGCGGCTGCAAAGAGGAAAGCTCTTATTGCTCAAAGATATCAAGCTAAAAGAGAAAAACCCATGACTATAGTTCAGAAGAGGAATCATATGAGGAGAGTTGTAAAGAATCATAGTTCTACGATTTATAATTCTGGCATGTCAATGAAGCAAATCTGTGCTTTGTCTGATGATGCTTTGATCAGAAAGTATAAATTGATTATGAAGCTTTCTTCTTCTGGTTCTACTTCTTCTTCTAAATTGGAAAGTATTGCTTCAATGTCAGATGTTCCTAAAGCAAAGCGACATAAAACAGTTGAAATAGTGGATAATTTTGATGAAGTTTTGCCGCTTGTGATCTCTCCAGTTGTTACTTCTGAAACAACTTCTGAAGCTACTACTTCTACTGATAAAGTTGATTCTGCTGAAACTTCTTTGGTTTCTTCTGAAGCGTTGTCTAGTGTGGAGTTGAGTGATCCTCTGAGTCAGGAAGATGATCTACAGCTTGATACTGATAACATTGTTGGTAGGAGGCAGGAGAGCTTGGTTAAAAGGAAACTTAATTCTTTAAGGAGTTCTGTCAGATTGGCTAGGAAACATTCTTCAAAGAATATTGCTTTAGATCTCAAGGCTGATGAGTCAACTTTTATTAAAGTTGGATCTGTTGAGGTTTTTCCTGAAGGAACACATGCGGTATTGGTCAATTGGAAAGCTGGGAAGCTTAACACTGTTTATAGGCTGGATAATACTGTTATTCAGTTCAACTTCTTGAAGGACATCTTTCATTTGGTGAATAGACATGATTTGAAGATGCTATATGAACATGTTACTCAGTATTATAATTTTCATCCAGCAACGGGTTCTGGTTTATATTTGTTGGGTGATCTTCAGGTCTTGTTTGATTCTCATTCTCCAAATGGTAAAGGGTATTCTATTTGGAAGAATTCACATAAGTGGGAGATTGAGAGCTGGAGATTTTATCCTCTGCCTTGTGTTCATGTGGTTCAGACCACTTGTGGTATGATTTTGTGTATGCTGTCGGATAAGCTCTATCCTTTATCGGTTAATTTTATGGAACGGTTGCTGAGACAGAAGTTGGAAGTGCCTCCTAATCCAGTTGGCAATGATGAGCTTCATGCTTCTCAATGTGTTGGTTTAATTAAAAATCAGCTTCTGTCACATAAAGGTTCATCTTGCTTGTAATAGTTTGTTTATTTTGTAATTTTTGTTCTCTTTCTTTTCTTAGTTAAAAAAAATAATAAAAAAAAATGTCTAACTTTTATTGCAGGTTTGTTGTATACTTTTGATGGTTATTGACTCACCAGATATACTTTGTGTATGTCAAAGAGTTAGCTAGTCCAAGGGGTACAACTTTGGTAAAGACACATCAAATCTGTTGATAGCTGTAATGATTTGCTAAAAATCATAGGGTATGCAACCACCCATGCTTAATTGATGAGTGTTGTATGGTTTTCAATTCACCATGATTTATTCCTATTTGGAATCCAAGAATTGACTAGCCCACTTGTATATGGCTTGTGGTAAAGGCAGTGGAATACCATATTTGGTAATCAATTCACCAATTCTAAGGATTGACTAGTCCTGAGCAAACGGCTACAGGTAAAGACATTTCAAATCCGTTTATATGGTTGTTGGTTTGCCACTAAATCAGATGGTTATCAGTGTACCATAGTATCTAAGGGCGCTTCCATCTAAGTGGAGATCAAAGGTGACGGCCATCGAAGAATCCAAAGACTTGTCAATCCTCACTCTCGACGAACTTATAGCCAATCTAAAAGTCTATGAGCTCGTCCTCGCTAAAGACTCCGAAGCTTTAAAAGAAAAGAAAGATAAGCACAAATCTCTTGCCTTAAAAGCCAAGAAGGTGTCAAGCGATGAAGAAACTTGTTCTTTTGAAAGTGATGACGAAAAGTATGCCATGGCGGTACAGGATTTCAAGAAGTTCTTTAGAAGAAAAGGAAGATATGTCAAGCAACCATATGACGACAAGAAGGGGTTTTGGAAAGGCAAAGGGGACAAGAAAGCAAGGGACGAACGCACATGTTTTAAATGTGGGGACCCTAATCCCTTCATTAGTGAGTGTCCAAACGTGACGAACAAAAGGCGTTCGTAAGTGGTTCGTGGGGAATGAGTGAGGAGGAGAACGAAAAAATTTGTCTCATGGTAAATGACTCAAACGAGGTATGCCCCGAATCTCTTTATTATAGTAGCTCATCATTAGATGATGAATCATTGCATCGTGAATAGGATAAAATTTTCAAAATTAGTATAAAAGTAATTAACAAAAATAAGATTTTGAAAAACAAAAATGAACGTTTAGAAAAGGAAGTCATTAAGTTAAAAGATAAATTAAAACGTTTAGAAAAGGGGAAGAAAGTAGATGGTGAATGTGAGCTTTGTGTTCAACTTCAAACGTTAGTTGATAATCTTGATTCCAAGATTGCTAGAATGAGTAATAATACTCTTGATATAATACTTGATAGTGTTAAAACGGGAAATAATCAAAAGGGTATAGGTATTCAGAAACTTAATGTATTAACTAGCGAGATTAAAGAAGTACAATTCATTAAAGCAATTGAAAAACAAGCTACTGTAGTCACAGATCCCACGGATCCCTTGAAAAAGGAACCGTCTAGTGTAAATTTAGGGATCTGTGGGTCTATACCAACAAACAGTAGAAATAATGTAACTACATCATCTAGAACCGACTTTCTTATTGTTAACAAGAAGAAACCAACCCATGTTACTGTTATAAATGTCAAACAAACACCCCCACTAAAACAAAATCAAAGATTTATGAAAAACAAAGGTCCATCGTTTCAAAACCAAACACATTTATAAGAAGACCAAATAATGTTTATCCGAGAAGTAACCACCATCAAATGGGATGGAATCCTAATGTACAAAATGGTTTTCCATTTCAAAACTTTACGCCGTGGAATGCTTTCTCACCTTTTCCATATATGCCTAACATGAATGAAATGTATAACACTAATGGACCCATGAACAAATGGGGACCAAACTTTTGAGTCAATTGTTTTCTTAGGTGTGCTTAAAGGTTAACCTAGATCCGGATGAATGGATCAAGGATAGCGGGTGCACGAGGCACATGACCGGTAATAAAGATTTTTTTCCACATACGAATCCTTCAATGGAGGAAATGTGGTATTAGGTAATAGCAAGAGCAAAATCATCGGTAAAGGTACAATTTTTCACGAATCCTTAACCATTAACGATGTTTGTCACGTAGAAAACCTAAACTTTAATCTTCTAAGTATAGGACAAATATGTGATAAAAAGTGCAACATACTTTTTAGTGAAACCGGTAGTAAAATATTGAAAAACGGTATTACTATAGGAAGAGGCATTAGAAAACATGGAATCTATGTCATTAAAATCGGTAATGAACCAAAATACAAACTTTGTCTTATTTCTATGGATGATACTTCGACTTTATGGCATCGAAGATTGGGTCACGCCAATATGCAACTTCTTCAATCGCTATCATCTAAAAAACTAGTAAAAGACCTACCAAAATTAAAATACGAACATCATTTTTGTGATGCTTGTAACGTAGGAAAGCAATTCCATGCTAGTCATAAAGCTAAAAATATGGTTTCTAATACTAAGTGTCTAGAACTACTTCATATGGATTTATTTGGTCCATCCGCTATTCAAAGTTATGGACATAACTTTTATACTTTGGTTATAGTTGATGATTACTCTAGGTACACATGGACTAAATTTCTAAAGAATAAAACCGAAACGTTCGATTACTTTGAAATATTGAGTAAGAAAATCCAAAGACAACTAAGAAGTCCTATAGTGTCAATTAGAACGGATCATGGTAGGGAATTTGATAATGAAGTGAAATTTGGAGCTTTTTGTGATGCTAATGATATTACTCATAATTTTTCGGCTCCTCGCGCTCCATAATCAAATGGGGTAGTTGAAAGGAAAAATAGAACCCTACAAGAAATGAGTCGCACCATGATTAATGAGCAATCTATTCCTCAAACATTTTTGGTGCAATGTCGTCGACACATCAACCTATATACTTAACCGTGTCCTAATTAGACCATTCTTAGGTAAAACTCCATACGAGTTACTTCAAGGCAAAAAGCCTACGCTAGAACACTTTAGAGTCTTTGGTAGTAAATGTTTCTTGCTTAACACTAAAGATTACTTAACCAAATTTGATCCTAAATCAACCGAAGGTATCTTCTTAGGCTACTCTCCTAATAGTAAAGCTTATGTGATACTAAATAAAGAAACCATGAAGGTTGAAGAATCCTTAAATGTAAGATTTGATGAAAGTCCACCAAAACCTACCCTACCTCTCGTCGATGACGAGTTAATCGAAAGTGAAGCCATAGAAATCAAAGAAAATATAAATAAAGAAGATGAACCATTAAACAATGAAATCATCAATATTAAAGAGTCTAAAGATCATCCCGTAGAAAAATTTATAGGAAAGTTAAATGAAAGAACCTTAAGATCTCAAGTCCAAAATCAAAGTAGTTTATTTTTTTTGTCTCAACCATAGTACCTAAAAATATGCAAGAAGCCATAAAAGATGAAAGTTGGGTAATGGCTATGCAAGAAGAGTTAAATCAATTTGTTTCTAACAATGTTCGGACACTTGTCCCTCCACCTAATAACCAAACCATAATCGAAACTAAGTGGGTATATAAAAACAAGTTAGATGCAAATGGTGTATTGTCTAGAAATAAAGCTAGACTTGTTGCCCAAGGGTATAATCATGTTGGAATCACTCCTAAACTAGAATTCAAGTGTTAGTAATTAATATGTAATAGTTAGCTTAATTATGGTTTTATGTTAGTAATCAAGGCTAGGCTTATGTAGAAAGCCCATAAGCCTATGCCAATCCCAATAAGGAAAGGATGAGAACTTGGTGTGTTGCCCTAGTTCCCTCCTATAAATAATCTTGTAAACTCCCATTTGGGAGTTGGTTGTTCACTTTTACATTTATCCTAAGCATAAACCTTTCTTCATATCTTATGCATAAGTGTAACTCGTGTTCATCCGATCTCTCTTTTCTCTATTTCTTCTATTGATGCTTGTGTTACATAAATGGGAACCTAACAGTGGTATCAATCGCCAAATAGTTGGGTGAAACGATTTTATTTTTGAAGTTTGTTTTGGTTCTACGCGTAACTCTCGGTCTCAAACTTTCACACGCTTAAAAACTCATTTTTTACACTTTCAAATCCAAGATTCTTGTACTTTCAAGGTTATTAGGTGTTAAAGTTTAAGTTTTTGACAAAAAGTTTCAAACTTTACGTGTAGATCATTGTTCTTAAGCTTGGTTTTAAACGTATGGATATTTCTACGCGTAACGTGTTTAAAAGTTTTGGATCATCAAGTTTCACACTTTTGTGTTATTTTGGTGATTGAAGCTGTTTCATCACAAAAATCTGGTTTAGAAACATCTTTGGGCATAAAACCCAGTTTTGGAAAATCCTACGCGTAAGCAAACCCTAATCTTACGCGTAAGTTATCCGTGGTTTGATCTTCAGTTTTCTTGGTTTACTTAGCGTTTTCTTGCTTGGATAAGCCTGAAAACACTTTGACTATTGGATATCTTTTACACTGGAATAAGTGTAAAGGATTTTTGGGCAAAACCCTAATTTTACCCATAAGCTAAAACCTACGCGTAGATCTATTTACGCCTAATCATTTTCTTACACCTAAGCCTTGTCTTACGCATAAGCTAATCTTACGCATAAGTTTTCTACGTCTAACTTTCAGTTTACGCCTAACCTTAGTGTTTCTCAAATCTTACGCGTAAGCTAATCCTACGCGTAAATATTATTTTTACGCGTAAGTTTGGTGTTTTTACGCCTAAGGTTTTCTTTGCCTAAGCTTGGTTTCTACGCCTAAGGACTCTTCATCAACAAAGTTTCATTCGACTACAAAGATCCATCATCAACACAAGTTTCAAGATGTCTCAACCACCATACTCTAACTACTTTCCTCATGTGTATCCTCAACAACAACAACTCAGTCAACAACAACAACAATTCAATCTACAACAACAAGTTTATCAACAACAATTTCAACAACAACATTTTCCACAACAAGGAGCAATTCCACCAAAAATGGTTCAACCACCACCTAGTCTTCAAGTACAACCTTACACAAACTTTTACAATCAACATCCGTCCAGGAATACTATGAAGGAACCATCATGGTTTGGCAAGATGTGTGAAGTCTTAAGTAGCCAACAATCCATTCATGAGGCTGGATCACTTGATAGACCTCCAATACTCACTCCCGGAAACTACGATCAATGGGTGATTAGGTTCTTTAGGTTCTGTGATCTAAAGAAGCCACATGGAAAGTTCTTAAAGAAGGTCATTTTGGAAGGTCCGTTTCAGATGCCTACTGTCGTTACACCCGGAGATCCAAATGCTACTCCACCAAGAGGTGATGTCTCCAACATTGCAACTCTTTCTGACCTCACTACTAATGAACTTCTACATTTCGAAGCTGATGAGCTAGCAATGCAATACATCCTTTTGGGATTACCCAATCCGATCCTTCGAAATGTTGATGCTCAAAAGACTGCTAAAGCAATGTGGGAACATATTCATCTTCTCATGGAAGGCACTGAACTCAATCAAGAAGACATGGAATCCAAAATTTACTTGGCTTATGAACACTTCATGATTGAACCCGGAGAGACATTAGAGTCATATCATCATCGCTTCTCAGACATCATCAATGACTTGGACAAACACAACATCATTATGCCAAGAATTGCTGTCAACACTAAGTTCCTAAGTAGTCTTGGTCCTGATTGGGAAAAGTATGTCATTTTCATCCGTCAAGCAAAGAATCTTCATCATGCTACATACGGATTGTTGTACGACTACTTGAAGCCACACCAAAAAGAAGTTGAAAAAGAAAGGGTTATCCGTGGACAACCTGTTTCACCTTCACTTCCGGACAATCAACAATTAGCATTGTGGGCTCAAGCTTGTTATCCTCAATTCCTGACTTTACAAACTGTATTCACAAATCCTCCACAACCCACTGCTCAACCAACTGCAACAATCACACCATATGATCCATCAAAGCAACAATCTCAAGAAACTCAATTGGTTCCATACAACAACAACAATGATCAAGCACTTTACAGTGAATCCAATGAAGATGCAGAAGCTTTCGATGCATTGCAACAAGGGTTTGTCATGATTGCTAGAGCCTTCTGCCGATACTTTAACAAATCCAACAATCGCATTCGTACCTCATCTAACACAAGGAATCATGCTGTTGTTAACAATGGACGTGTTGAAGTTCAGAATCGTGGTAATGTTCGTCAAATGGGCGGTGGTTAAGGGTTTAATACAATGGGCAGGAATAACATGGGTGCTCCACAACAACAAAGGGCTCAAGTGGTTGAACAGGGTAATGCTCATCATGGGGTTAATGGTCTTCGTTGTTATAACTATAATGAGAAGGGTCATCTGGCTAATGCATGCCCAAAGCCTAGGACAAGAGGCAGCGCTTATCACAAAGAGGCTTTGCTCTTGGCTCTTAAGGATGAAGCTGGTGGAACTCTTACCAACAAGGAACACAGCTTCATGGCAGATGCAGATTCTGATGATGACATGGAGGACTTGCAGGCTAATGCAGCAGTGATGTTGATGGCAAACATGCAAGCTCTCCACATGAGTGACACAGGCCCAGTGTATGACACTGACAGCTTGTCTCAGGTACCGGATCAAACTATACTCATTAATAATCTGATATCTCAGCCACTTTCTACATCCGAAAAGGATCAGAGTGTTCAACATGCGTCGTCTACATCTCATTCCGAAGATAATCAAATAGACCCCGTAGTTATACTTGACGATCAAGATGACCTTATGGTTACCATTGATAATCAAGTTGACTCCGTGGTTATACTTGAGGATCTGACTAATGATCATGTTGAGACTCACGTTGAACAAGATGATCCTTCGTCTCATCTAGAATTTGAGCTCATGACCTTAATTAAAGACCAAGAATTTCGATTGGAAATATACAAGCAATTAAAAGAAAAAAATGCACTGTTAACAAGGGATAATGAATGCTTAATAAGGCAACTCAATGTTTTCAAAACTCAAGAAAAACGTGAACAAGGTTTTGAAGTCACTTTTGCTAAATCTCACCAAAACGAAAAATCACAAGAACGACAGATATGTGATCTAGTCGCATCCAAGAATGCTTTGTTGTCTCAAATAGAACAACTGAAATATGATCATAAAAAACAACTTAACGCTCTTACTTTGGAAACTCAAAAAGCCAAGTCTGAGTTGTTAACTTGTCAAAAACAGTTCTCTGAATACAAAAAGCATTCAACAAAACGAATAGATGACTATCTTGAAGAAATTGTCAGCTTACAAAACAAAATTAAAGAGTTTCGAAATGTTGTTTATAAACATGGTGAGTCAATCACAACTATTCAAAAGTTTACTTTAAAGCCAAATCCAAATGGATATGGACCAAATCTTGCTGATTACAAACCAAAGCTTTCAAACAAAGCATTCAAACCAAATCCTGATGTTTACAGTGCAGAACACAAAATTGATGATTCTATTATGAGTGTTGTTGAATATCATCGTCAAGAGGAATTAGATGCAGATGACGAGAGTCAGTCAAAAATGAAAAATGTTGTTTATAACAAACCATTTAACTATTCAAAAGCCGTTACTTTTGTCACACAACATGATAATTCTAACACACCTTGGGTTATCACACCTCCTTCTGAGTCTTCTACTGTGAGACCCGAAACCAATCCTGCACAAAATAATGGTCCTTTACCTTCACTCAGTGAAGTAAAATCAATACCCGAAAATCGTCAAATACTTAGATATTTTGACATTTTCATTTCTGACATCAAACTTTTGGAACGTGCGATTGAATTTCATTCTGAAATAAAAGTTGAACATTTTCAATCGCCTCAGGCGCGAGAACAAAGAGATATTTTTCAGAAAAGAATTTTACCCCATGTTCAAAATTTGAAAAATTGTGCATTGTATTGGGAACGGGAATTTCATAAGAAACTTGGACTGATGAAAATAGTTTTCGAGAAAACAGAAACATCAATTTCAAATACAAAACGCAAAAAGAAAATGTTACGAAAAGATGTTGATCGACTCTTGGAAGATGTTATCTGTGCTGATATCCATAATGTTGTGTTATTACATCCTGTTGCATATGCATTTCATTATATCTCTGCGGATACTGTTGATTCTGTTGAAATTGTTCAGAATACTGATATTGTGTCACAAATCAAGTCTTTAAAAGTTGAAAATGAAGGATTGTTAAACGAACTTTCAAATGCAAAACGTCGTCTTCAATGGTGTCAAAAAGATTGTCAAAATCGTGAACTTGCTTTGCAAAACAAAATCACCCAGTTGCGTTCAAAATCTTTTGATCCTCAAATTGAGCAACTGGATGATCAAAACGCGTCTTTGAGATGTCAAATCTCAAAATATGAACAAGAACTTGCAAAAGTTAAAAAGGAATATGATGTCATATTTGATTTACTCAAACAAACTCGTGATGAAGCATCAAACGAGCTTGATCATTATCTTGGACACACTAAAGAAGTCACAAATATTTATGGAAACCTTCGTTCTGAAAATCAAGATTTGTTGCACACTATCATTGAGTTAAAAGAGAAGTTAGAAAAGTATGAAGAAGTTCAGCTTAGCATCATTAAGAAACTTGCACCTGTAACACTTAGAAAAAATGACACTCGAATGCCTAATGACAAACCACAGGATACTAATGTGATTCCCTCTACTGAAACATGAATAGTTTCCTCTTTTCCCAACGCCCGCACTTCACAGCCTAGGAGCAATACAAAGAAGAATAGGAAGTTGCGACGTAAGAAAAGATCAATAAAGAATGCTGAAGTAGAAGAACACCCTAGGACTTTGAATAAAACTAAAGTTGCACCCACTTTAGACATTGCGTTAGATAAATGTAATAGAAAAAGTGATGTAACGAATTCTGAACCGTTAAGTACTTTTGATGTTTAGTTTGAAGCTTCTTGTGTTATATGTCATCAAAGTATGCTTTCTGATTGTCATGACAAATGTGTTGCTAAAACTATCTTGTCTCATTTACGGAATCCTAGGAAACGGAATACCTCTAGGCCCACTAAAGCTTCTAAGTCTGTGCTTGGTAAACCGCCCTCTTTAGATTCTAAGAAAAGCATTGATGTCTATATAGCTCCATTATCACCTCCAAGGATCGTAGTACCACCTAGTGCATTCACTAAGACTAAAGCAAAGACTAGTTGGAGATGGCAGAAATGGTTACATAATACACTTGGCTTTACATGGATAACTAAAATCATGAACATGTGTGTTTCATCTATATCTACATCGAAACCCTCTAACTCTTCGGGTTCCACATCTACTTCTATTCCATCTGTGTCGTCTGTGTTGAATGCAGGTGATACAGATCATCCTCTGGGTTGTTGATAGCGGATGTTCCCGACACATGACAGGAAATCTCAAACTGTTATAAAACTTTATTGCAAAGTTCATTGGCACTGTCAGATTCAGGAATGATCACTTCGCAGCTATCATGGGCTACGGAGATTACATCAATCGCAACATCGAAATTAGCAGAGTTTATTATGTGGAAGGTCTCGGTCACAATCTCTTCTCAGTCGGTCAATTTTGTGATGGAGATTTGGAAGTTGCTTTTAGGGAGAAAACTTGTTTCATTCGTGATCTACAAGGAAACGATCTTATATCTGGTCAACGCACATCAAGTCTTTACACAATCTCAATGCAAGACATGATTGCTTCATCTCCCATCTGTCTACTCTCTAAGGCTACATCTACAAAATCCTGGCTATGGCATTGTCATCTCTCACATCTAAACTTTCAAACCATAACCAACCTTGCTCGATACAAACTAGTTGAAGGTCTCCCAAGATTTCGGTATTCTAAAGATCACCTATACTCAGCATGTGAACAAGGGAAAAGCACTCGTGCTCATTTTCCTTCAAAGGTGGAACACAGCTCACAACATGTGCTTCATCTTCTTCACATGGATTTGTGTGGCCCGATGCGCGTGCAAATTATTAATGGCAAACGCTACATCTTGGTAATTGTAGATGACTACTCAAGATGGACTTGGGTTTATTTTCTTCTAAGTAAAGATCAAGCTCCACAGATGATCATCACCTTTCTCATGAAAATTCAACTTCAGCTCCGGAACACAGTCAGACAAATCAGAACAGACAAAGGAACTGAATTTGTGAATCAAACTTTTCGTGCATTTTATGAGAAAGTCGGAATTGAGCATCAAACATCTATTGCACGTACACCAGAACAAAACGGAGTTGTTGAAAGACGAAACCGCACGTTAGTGGAAGCTGCAAGAGTGATGTTAATCAATGCTAAACTTCTGGATTACTTATGGGCTGAAGCCGTGTCAACTGCATGCTACACTCAGAATCGCTCAATGATTACCAAGCACAACAACAAAACACCTTATGAGCTTATCCACAACCATAAACCGAACCTCAAACACTTTCATGTATTTGGATCCCTTTGTTATCCGAATAATGATCGTGATGACTTTGGTAAGCTCAAAGCCAAAGCTGACATTGGAGTCTTTATAGGATATTGTGAAAATTCCAAGGGTTTCCGGATCTGGAATCGTCGTACAAAGCAGGTTATGGAAACGATTCATGCAAATTTCGATGAGCTTACAGAAATGGCTTCTGAGCATAACAGCTTGGAACCCGGTCACAATCGTTTAAATTTCCCTCAAACCCTATCATCAGCTGAACCAAGCCCCCAGCTTACTCGTCAACAAATGGAAAAGCTATTTGCTCCTCTATTTAGTGATGATATTGATGAACGTGCTCCAGGTGTATCCAATGTTTCCGCTGCTCAACCTGATCATATTCCAATACCTAATACACCTGCTACAACAACTACTGTTGAAGAAGCACCACCAGTTGACTCTACAACAACAGTTAAACAAACTGCATCCAACGACGCTGAACCAGCTGATGATGTTCTGAACAATGAAGTACCCCCACCTGCAGATTATGATCCAAATGCGTTCTTTAACCCGTTTGCTAATGAAACTGCTGCACCTAATGTTGCGGAATCATCTACAAGCCATTTGAATCCTCCCAATCTGCATAATGTATATCAACATCAACCTTCCACACATCGTTGGACGAAAGACCATCCTCTTGAGAACATTATTGGTAACCCGAATCAACCAGTCGTAACAAGACAATGTCTTCACACAGACGGTGAACATTGCATTTAGGCACTCACTGTCTGCCAATCTGAACCTAAAAACATTAAAGATGCAATGACCAAAGACAACTGGATTGAATCCATGCAAGAAGAACTCAATCAATTTAAACGTCTTGAAGTATGGGAATTGGTTGAAAGACTAACAGGGGTCTTCGTCATTGGTCTAAAATGGATTTGGGAAAACAAATTGGATGCTGAAGGAACAGTAATCAGAAACAAGTCACGTCTGGTGGCTAAGGGTTATAGACAATAAGAGGGTATTGACTTTGAAGAATCATTCACTCCGGTTGCTCGTCTTGAGGCTGTTCGGATATTTCTGGCATTCGTGGCTCACATGAACATCACGGTCTTTCAAATGGATGTCAAAACTGCCTTTCTGAATGGGAAACTGAAAGAAACGGTCTATGTCAGCCAACCAGAAGGATTCGTTGATCCAGAGTTCCCGAACCACATTTACAAACTGAACAAGGCTCTCTACGGTTTCAAACAAGCCCCTCGGGCATGGTATGATAAGTTATCATCCTTTCTTATCACCAATAATTTCACTAAAGGTTCGGTCGACCCAACACTTTTATACAATATCACGGGGAACACATTTTAATCATTCAAATTTATGTGGATGACATCATTTTTGGGTCAACACATCTAAAATACTCAAACGCTTTTTTAAAACTTATGACAAAACATTTTGAAATGTCCATGATGGGTGAACTTACATTCTTTCTTAGATTGTAAGTTCATCAATCACCCCATGGTATTTTCTTGAGTTAGTCCAAATATGCCCTTGAACTTTTAAACAAATTTGGAATGCAAAACTGTGACACCTATGCCACACCAATGGCACATACCAAGAAACTAGACGCTGATTTACATGGGAAATTGGTGGACCCTACCAAATACCAAAGTATCATTGGGTCTCTCATGTATCTAATAGCTAGCAGGCCTGATATTGTTTTTGCCGTATATCTTTGCTCCCGTTATCCATCGAGACCAACTGAAACCCACCTCTCCGAGGCTAAAAGAATCCTCCGATACATCAAGGTAACCATTAACTTGGGGATCTGGTATCCGAAGGATTCTGGTTTTGAACTAATAGCTTTTTCAGACGCTGATCACACAGGATGCTTAGATTCACGAAAAAGTACTTCAGGAGCATTATAATTTCTTGGTGATAAACTGGTATCATGGCAATCGAAGAAGCAGGATTGTAAATCGCTGTCCTCAACCGAAGCAGAATATGTAGCCATGTCGGCGTGTTGTGCTCAAGTCATTTGGATGAGAACACAACTCAAAGACTATGGTTACGTATTTGACAGAATCCCGATGTACTGCGACAATCGGAGTGCTATTGCGATCTCGTGCAACTCTGTTCAACATTCGAAATCAAAGCAAATCGATCTTCGATATCATTTCATCAAGGAGCACGTGGAAAAGGGTACCGTTGAATTATACTTTGTGGGTACTGAATACCAACTGGCAGATCTTCTCACCAAATCCTTAGCTCCTGCTAGGTTTAATGAGTTGGTCCACCGGATTGGTATGCGGTGTTTGACTCCAGAGGAACTGGATGAACTTTTAAAACATTCTTAAAAACCAGTCAAACACCAAAACATCTTTTGTAAATATTTTTCAAAAACAAAATACAAAATTATAAAATCTGATAAAACAACAAAAATATTCTTCTTTCTATATTTCTTTTAACATGGCAAGTACAAATCTTCCATCAACACTTTATCTTTCAAATTCAGTATTTTATAGTCAAGTGTTGAGGGGGAGAAAGCAAAAAAATTTCGGTTTCATAAAACCTTGTACTTGCATGTTACCTCATCCTGGTTGTTTCTTTGTTAACGGTGATCACATTTCTGGTTTACTGACACTCCTCGGACTCAAATTTATAAAATTTCATTATTTCTTAAGTCAAGGGGGAGTGTCGTCAAGTTTTCTTTCCATAAATCATATTTTTTGGTAACCAAAATGGAAGTTATGGGTGTTGGATGTAAATGGTTAAGGTGGAGGGACTGAAACACATTGAAACCATTTCTGCCATTAAAACTCACCCAGAAACACAAATTAAATGATTTTGAGAATTAGGTTTTTATGCGTGATTTGGGTATTTTCAAGTGTGAGTGTTTCTGGTTAATTAGATGGTTGAAAGATGTTGTTTATATGTTGAATTGATTATATCCATGCTGAATACTTACCCAGAAACATCAGTTGTGTGAGAATCAAATTTTAGGGTTTAAGTTCATAAGATTTGGGTATTTTTGATCCATAGGGTTTTTAATGTTAAAAATTGTTTAGAACATCTCTATAGGCCTCTAAGATCACCCATAAAAATTTTGGTGCGTTTCCTATGGCTAAAACTCTTAGTCGTAATTCTTGAATGGTTAGGGTTTTGAGTTTTACGCATAAGTCATTTTACGCATAACTGCTTTAATGAGTATTCATGTTTAGAACTGAAAAGGAATGAATGTATATGTTAATATTGGTGATATGATGTACTTATTTCAGGTTACTATGCTTGAAAAATTCAGAATCAAGGTTACTTGAACATCTACGCATAAGGATCACCTTACGCGTAGAATGTTATGCGTAAGAGAAATCTTACGCGTAACCTTTATGCGTAAGGTTCTACAATGGGGACTACGCGTATCATGTGAAGGATATTCTTAAACAGTAACCTCTAAGTATAAGGTTCACTCTTACGAGTAAGCCTTACGCGTAAGGTTCCATATACGCTTACGCGTAAGCTTTATGCCTAAGGCCCTCTTTTTCTATGCGTAAGTCAAGAACCTACGAATAAGCTTATGCTTACACGTATAACCTTTCTGTTTACGCATAAACTTAGAATTTTACGCCTAAGCCTAAGAACAACCAAAATTATGAATTGTTACGCGTGCAAACTTGTAAATAAATAAATCATAACGCCACGAAACCAAAATGTCACTAATAAGCTTAAATGTTTAATAAGTTGTGTAAAATAAGTGAAAACTTGGACTTTAAAACTCAAAGTTAATCTACTCACGAAACTTATCACGACGTCTGTGGACTATTGGACTAACTAGTGACTTTGGACTCGTAACAATCATCGACATATCACATTCAATAAATAGACAATAAATTTAACTGTTGACTAACGTCATGTCTTTCGATATGTTGGTTCTTTTGGCTAAATATCTTTCAGATCACGATATGGACGTTCAAATGCAAAACGTGGAAGCACCAAATGTTCTCACTATTGAAGATATCTTCCCTCATGGTTACCCAATGAAGATCGGAAAGAACAACCTCAGAATTGATTTTGAGAACTTCTCTTGTTCAGAGTCTTCATGTCAGATTGCAGTGGATATTCTGAAGACTCACCCCTATTAGAGCATGCTTACTAACTCTGCTACTGTACCGGAGATCTACATTCACCAATTCTGGCATACAATGCAAAAGGTCAAAGGTCAAAATGCTGTGACGGTGACGCTTAACAACAAACAAGTCACCATCACACCAGCAGATTTGAAGGCTATTCTTCTTATTCCTGTCATCGAACCTACTGAATACAATGCCACTCCAACTGAATAGAGGTCGTTCTCCAGTTCATGGTCGACATCGGCTATGATGAAGCCACTGGGGTAATCACAAAGCACTCATCTGTGGATCTCAAGAACATTCCCCAGCCATGGAGAACCCTCTACATTATGATTGCAAAATCCGTTTCTGGAAGTGATAGTGGTCATGAGCATCCCAAGCTCATGGAACTACAAATATTTTGGGCTTTGGTCAACATGAAAGACATTGAAGTTGAAGCTCTGATATGGGATGACATGATGTCTTACCTTAAAAGGCCTGGCACCAAGATCCCGTATATCAGATACACCAAACTGTTGATCCAAAGAGCTCTAGGGTACAATCCTGATATTCCCTTGAGACTTGATGATCCCAAACAACACTCCGTGTTGTATGAGCCCACACTCACTGTCAGATTTAAGGACTCAACAACAAAGAAACAAGGTGCAGTGCTGTCAGATCATCTCCTTACTGATGATATCAAGGACTTTATTCGTACAAACGATATTTGGTAGCAGTTGAAGCAGGCAAAGTAGGTTTCCTTGATGATAAGTCCTCTGGTACACCTACTAGGAAGACAAGGAGAGGCAGTGCTGGAAATATTACGAGCACTGAAAGTACGAGAAAGTATCCTAAAAGGACTCACATTAACAAAAGGAGAGTTCTACCATCGAGTGCCATCCCTATTCCAAAACCTGAACCGCAACAAAAGCTTACGGACGAGGACTCAGAGGACACTGATACGGATGAAGAGGTCATCTACTCTGAAACTCCAATCGATGACACTCAAACTATAGCAAAACCTCCCAGTCCAAAGGCTGATAAAGGTAAAGGGAAAACTCCAGTGCTTGAGCAAGAAAAGGAAAGCTCGGAAGAAGAGCCATTGGATGAAGACAGATTACAGGAAAAAGGTTAAGGATCTAAGACTCCTTCACGTTGCCAAAGAATTCGTACAGCAACAAACTCGTGGCCCCGGAGGGTCAAGTGGTGGTGCACTATCTACACCAGTTTCTGATGCGGTTAATCAACCCGATAAGGGAACTGGTACCACCACCCACGAACAACAGCAAAGGCAACTTGAGGATTCTATCAACTATGACATTGAGGAACCAGATATGGAGAAGTCTGAGAAAATTTCTGATGAAGATGCTGAGGTTGCAGCTAAAGAAAAAGCAGATAAAGAAGCTCAAGCTCAAGCAGATGAAGAAGCCAGGATCAAGGCTGAAGAATTGGCTAAGTCTGGACAAGATGACGAAGTAGATTATGATGATTTTCTTCTAGACAGCCCAGCACGCTCCAAGGAAGAAACTTCTGAGCCACCTAAAGACCCTGAGTCTCCTCGTGTCTCATCATCATCAGACTCGTCTTCTCACTCTTCACCTCCACCATCCAAAGGTACAACCAGATCCACATCCAAGTCAGTGAAGAAACCAACCGACTCTTGGATATCCCGGGCTAAGACAAAGATTGTCAAAGCTGTTAAGCAAGTCAAGAGGAAATACGTAACCAACAAAAAGCTGAATCAACTTGCTGACAGTATCAATCTTCTACATGACGAGATAGACAAGATGTCAAGTGAAAGGGAGTATATCCAGAAGTTTATGCAACGTGATGTCCAAGGGGAAATGAACGAGATGATTAAGGGATATACTCATAAGTTCCTTCTCGACACTGTTCCTGGCGTGACAAGAGAGATGTTCAACAGACAACTCTATCCGAATCTCATGCAATTGGCTAAGCAAATTATAAGATCAACACCTATAACCGTATCAATCAACCCAACCGATACTATAGTGTTCACCGATGCTGAATTGGTTTCCAAGCTGGTAACACAAATGTCAAAACAATCTGCAACATTTACTTCTTACGAAGGTAAATTGTTTGACGCACTGCTGGAATACCAACTTAAAACAGTGATAACATCAAACAGTTCTGAATATTAAGTGTCAATTACCCCCGTTAATGCTCGTTATTTATATCATTTATATGGATTTACGCTTGTTTTCCATTTTTTTACACTTTCAGGTAAATTGCGAGCATTGGAGCTAAAGAGACGCGGAAATGGAAACATTACTAAGGATTTATCACAGTATGCTTATTTTGAAGAGGTTATGGCGTAACTCGTCTCTTACATTACGCCGTAACTATTGCGTGACCCTGAAGTCCAACTCATCAAGAGGTTACGGCGTAACTCCTTCCAAAGATTACGATGTAAGTCCATTAGGTCAAAAGAGGTTCCACGCCGCTGATACTTACGCCGTACCTACTGCATCACTTACGACGTAACCAGGTTTATTGAAGACTATGGCGTAACCATTTATAAGGTTACGCCGTAACTAGCAGATCTAGTGCTTTTACGACGGAATAGAAGGTTACGGCGTAACTCATCTATTGGTTACGCCGTAACCCAGACCTGGCCTATAAATACCCCACGAATTCCAGCATTTCTAATCATCCCATTCCACACACAATACTCTGAGAATGTGGGAAAATACTCAAGGAAGGTCTAGGGAAGCATACGGAGCTGTTTCCAAGGGAGAAGTCACACCATTACGATAAGCTTTAGCGTTTATTATTTCTTTTACTTTCGATTCATGTATTTCGTACCTTTGAATATTGAATTGATGTGCATGATTAATATGAGCGCCTAAGCACCCTTTGGTGCTAGCCTAGTTATGATTCCTTAATTGTTCTGTTTGCGTTTACCTTTACTTCCGTACAATTATTTCTAAGTGTATGCATGCATAGTTCTCTGGTAGTCACCCCTGGTTCGGTAGTTTTGAATGGCGGTAGAGGCCAATTGCCTAGGAGATATGACCAACTGACCCTAGGTGAGCGGACTGAGACGGGAAGGGTAAGATATGACCAACTGACGACCCTTTCTACTTGTCCGATTTGACCAACTGATCACCTATCGTTTGGATGAACTTAAGAATTGGGGGGTGTAGTGTCTAAGTTCCTAACGGCCGGGCACTCACTATTTAGAATCTAGCATGTAGTGGTACTTAATGACTCGGCTTAAGGGACCAGGAACAACAGGACTTATGACGGTGCGCCTGATTTCTCCTGTGGTGGCATCTTTGCTGATAGGTTAGGGCGAATTGACCAAATGTTGTCCTCTCGAATTTGACCCAACCTGAAGTAATTGGAAGTAGGTAGACGTAGACATAACTAGTTACGAGGATTAATTAGGTTAGCACCACTATTCCTCTATTGATTTCCTTTCTACCATTTAATTGCTTTTATATTCTGCATTCGTAGTTTAATTAATTAAAGCCCTATCAAACCATTTATATTCTGTGACAATTAGACTTAGTAATTATCTGACACACATAGCTCTTGGGACGACCTCGGCTTTACCATTTACTACACTACACATGACCGGGTACACTGCCCGTTAGTGCATTAGGGTAGACCATAGGTATAGCGAGACACTATAAATATTAAGACCTGGTCAGTAAAACCTGCATCAAGTTTTTGGCGCCGCTGCCGGGGAGCTATATTAGGATTTATATTAAGTCTTTCATTTCATATATAAACTTTTCTCACGATCATATTTCAAGTTTTTAGGTACCATGGAAGTGGTTAACATCGATGACCTCACTCTTGAGGAATACTTGGCGTTGACTAGAGCTGATCAAGGGCCGGGTCTCGTAAGACCGGCAATCGGAGCGGATATTCGTTTCGAGATTAAAGACCAATTTATGAGGGAGCTTCGCGCTAACCCTTTTTTAGGAAACAGGGACGAAGACGCATATGAGCACGTTGAAAATGTCCTATACATCGCTAGCCTTTTTAACATTCCGGGCGTGTCTCATGATGCTGTTATGCTCAGGGTCTTCCCTATGACTATAACTGGAGCAACAAGAAGATGGATCGAAAGATTGCCCGCCGGGGCAGTTAATACTTGGGCGCTACTTAAGAAACACTTTATCCAAAGATGTTGCCCACCATCAAAAATTTCTAATCAACTCTTGGAGATTCACAATTTCAAACAAGAAGACGACGAAACTCTGTATCAAGCTTGGGACAGATACAACGATCTTTTTTATAAGTGTCCTACCAATGATCTTAATAACCAGCAGAAGGTCAATATTTTCTACAAAGGAATAAATGTAACTACGAGACAGATGCTGGATTATCAAGGACCTATCCCGAATATGACTCCTACTACGGCAATTCAAGCCATTCAAAAAATGGCGGACCATTCTCAAAAATGGCACGACGGCGGAAGTAAAAGAAACCAAGGTGGAAGTTTCGACGGAATTGCTGCAATCGCTAGTAAAATTGAAAGCCTCACTCGAGATATGCTGAAATTCAGGGAAACCGTTCATGCCATTCAAGTGGGGTGTGAAAGCTGTGGAGGAGGACATCTTACGAAAAATTGTCCTCATATGGACGAAGAGGATTCGAAGAAGCTAAGTATGGAGAAAATCGACCATTTTACGGTGACAATCGAAATGGGTATCGTAGTAATTACAACCATGGGCCTTATGGAGAAAGAAAGCCCAGTCTTGAAGAAACAATTAATAAATTTCTGGAAAATTCAGCCCAAAAACAAAAGGAGCAAGATGAATGGTTGAAGGAATTCCAGGAAAACACTGATAGAAACATTTCCAAACACGACTCAACTCTTAAAAACCTTGAATCCATGGTGATAAATCTCAGCGAAAAAGTAAGAAGGAATAACGATAAACCTGAAGGGTCTAGACCAGCTATGGAATGTAAGGTAATTTTCTCGGATAATAACTCGAAGGTTCAGGCCAGTGATACAAGTTTAGGGGACGATTTCATCAACAGATCTGAGTTACGCCGTAACATACCTAATGAGTTACGGCGTAACATCGTGTTTGACAGCGACAACGGAATTGTGATGAATACTGAGGAATACGACTCTAATGAATTACGCCGTAACCAAGAATCTCAGTTACGGCGTAACTGGGATACATGGGCAGAAAAATTCCTCGACTTGGACGAATCAGAAAAGCTCGAGGAACTCTCCCTTGATAATAAAGAAGAGCCACTTGTCACTCACTGGTGTACTCCTATCGCCATTACTAATGAAGAAACCATAAGGGCATGGCCTACATGCAGCCCTTTCCACGAGTATTGCAATGGAGGAGACAATGAAAGAATGGAGGAATGGACATGCCCTCATGAGCATGAAAGACACGGGATAAAATTCGGTAATCTAACCTTCAAAGAGTGGTACGCAATTCAATTTGGGAATGCCAAGATCAATCCAAATCTTCTTATGAAGCTAAAAGTTGATTACGCGAAGCACATTCGAACGGACGAGACTAATAAAGATATACTCTGCACGGAAGAGCATGTAAATGAAACTGACAACATAGAACTACACAGTCACTGGTGCGAGAAAGTAAAATCCCCTGGGGAAATTTTCTGGGCATCATGCAACCCGTATGACGATATGTGTGATGGTGGAAGCAACTCTGGAAGATTAGGAAAAGATGAATTATTTTGGTCCTCAATCAATGACAAGGAGAGAACAAGTTTACCTTGGATAGACAACCTGGGGTTTGATAGTTGGGTAAAAATTAAATATGGGCATGTGGACGCATTAAAAAAGATAAGATTTGGAAGGAATACATGGATCAAGAAAATTCTAACGAAAAAAAGTAGCGAAAATATAAGTAAAACAACAATTGACATGGATATAGAGCGGGTGAGTAATGATAAGGAAGAATGCAAGCGCGTTCTAGTGGAGAATTTGCTCGATGAAGAATAGTTCAAGGGTACTGATTCTGATGACGATGATATCGAAGGGATGCTAGATTACCTTGAGTTGCAAGGAAATGAAGAGTTCACTGATCCCGATGACGAAGCTTACGAGCAAAGAAGGTGCAAGCTCTTGGGGATACCCTACAAAAGACCACCCCCTATTATAGTAGAAAAATACGAATTCACTCGCTACCACCTAGGTTTGGAGGAGAAATTCTGTAAAGTCCGAAAAATAAAAACCATTGAGTACCTCCGAACTACCTCTAAGGTTGCATGGATGAGGCACAATTTGATGAAGGATATTGAAGAAGTGGGGCAAGCTCAAAGACCCCCATAGGAACCCCGCGGCTCTGAGTCTAACTTAAAGACTTGTTAATAAAGAAAAGTGCTCTTTCGGGAGACAACCCGAATTATCCCTTTCTTTTGTTTTTATTTCCTTTCTGTTGGGTTTGTGTTTTCTAACCATTTTTGCAGGAGACAATGAAGTAATTACTGCTCCAGTTGCTGATCTGAACATAGTTACGGCGTAACTCATCTTGGTGATTACGCCGTAACCAACATTTTAGCAGCAGAATTCTTGACGCATTACCAATTACGGCGTAATACCATCGCAGTGGTTACGCCGTAACTATTCGCTTCTCAGCTCATACCAGGTTTTGCAAGTTACGGCGTAACTCTCTTATTAGAGTTACGACGTAACTCTCCTCTGCTTTAATTCTGTCATTTTAAAACACAGTAACCTTGTATTAATTTTTAAATGAACTTTGTGGGTGTGTTCCCTGTAAACCCTCACAAGACTTTACTCGTCCACTTGGGACACCAAGTGGTTTAAAAGGCTTGTTGCATCCGCTAAATGCAACCGTGATTCCTACGAAAGTGAGTTAGGTTTGTTTTTCATTTTATTTTTTTTCTTTTTAGAATTATGCTTGTCGGTATTGTGATTTCAGGGATTGAAGTTTGCTCATGACGCTTTAACGAAGGCACGATCCTTTCTCGTAGGCCTTCTTTTTTTTGGAGCAAATTTCAGGGAAGTTCTCGCTCTAATTCTACCTTTCTCTTCACCTTTATTTTAATGCCTAGTACAAAAAGGACTTTGTACAATTCAAGTGGGGGGACGGGAGTAGAATTATCTCTTGAACTTTATTTCGCCCTCATTTTTCTAGTTTATTTTGAAAAATTATGCTATTTTTTATATTTTGACATGTTTTTTCGAACCTAACTAGATTAGACCTTAGCCGAGCACATACAACCCTTAATATTACATGGTGAGATTAGCCTTATCCTTTTCCTATATTTTACCCCAAATCCACCAAATTATGAGTGTGCCGGTAGCTTGTAAACTTTAGAATTTGGCCTTTGCATCATTTCGAGACCATATACGAGGTATGTTAAGTTAGCTCGATGTATTTGGACTTTTCAGTTTTAGAAGGCAGTATTATAGGATTATCACCCAAACAGCCTACCATTGTGAGTCTATCGAATAGTCACCTCGGCTTTTCGACCCCCTTGTGAAACCCTTTTGTTGCACTCACCTTTAGTGCAAGATACCCCTAGATACACCCTTCTGAGCCATTCCTTTCATTTTGTCACCCCAATATATTGTTTCATTACACCCTTACACCTTAGCCTACCCTGTAGTCTTTATTTGTAATTGGGAAGTCATCATTCGCCTGAGTTCAAGGTTCGAGTAGAAAGGTTTGGAAATCACGCTTTCATCGACAATAATTATGAAGATCATTGAAGACCCCCCCCCCCCCGAATTCCCTTTGTTCATCTCAAGTGGGGGGATGTTATGTTATCAGTTATGATTCAAAAAAAATAGTTGATTCAGTTATGATTTTGTAAAGTGCAATGTTATAAGCACTATAGTATGAGCTTTATTGTTTAGTATCGAGGAGGCCACCTCGGTCACATTTGAAGATTGGAGTTGGAGTAATACCAACTAAAGAAGAAAAGGTAGTGTGCCCATCACGACGTCCTCTATTAACACAACTACCTTGCATTTCATGATCCGGTCTCTAGACTTCTAAGCTTGAACTTTGGGCGGACGGTAAGTGGTGATGACTTAGTTATAGATATAGACTACCTGCTTGTTTTTCATTTTACACCAATTATACATCCCATGTCTTATCCTACCCTTTAGTCATGAAGCATGTCTAGGTGATGCAGTGAGCAATCTTTGGTGTCTTGGCCATGGATTTGGTCATGTATCATTGATTTTTTCCACTTCGCCGTGACATGTTAGTAGTGACGAGTCACCCCTTAACCTTTGTTGTGTCTACCCATATTGCCTTCGAGAATTGTTTAGCCCTTAACTACAGTGGTGGAGATTTGTGTAACCGCCAAGCTTATGATAGAATACATGCTATGACTGTGCGATTGAGTGATCACCCCGAAATTGACACTTAAAATAGTTGAGAGATTTGAGTGTTTGTTCCCCTTTCGTGAGGTGTTCGGCTTTGTTTTATTCTAGCATAAGGGATTTGTAAACTCATATTTTCCAGGTTTTGGGAGATATCTTTTTAGGAATCTATCTAATAAGGTCTACTTGAGGGCAAGTAGAGTTCAAGTGGGGGGATATTTGATAACATCAAATAGTCCTGAATATTAAGTGTCAATTTCCCCCGTTAATGCTCGTTATTTATATAATTTATATGGATTTACGCTTGTTTTCCATTGTTTTACACTTTCAGGTAAATTGCGAACATTGGAGCTAAAGAGACGCGGAAATGGAAACATTACTAAGGATTTATCACAGTATGCTTATTTTGAAGAGGTTACGGCGTAACTCGTCTCTCACATTACGCCGTAACTATTGCGTGACCCTGAAGTCCAACTCAACAAGAGGTTACGGCGTAACTCCTTCTAAAGATTACGACGTAACTCCATTAGGTCAAAAGAGGTTCCACGCCGCTGATACTTACGCCGTAACTACTGCATCACTTACGACGTAACCAGGTTTATTGAAGACTACGGCATAACCACTTATAAGGTTACGCCGTAACTAGCAGATCTAGTGCTTTTACGACGGAATAGAAGGTTACGACGTAACTCATCTATTGGTTACGCCGTAACCCAGACCAGGCCTATAAGTACCCCACGAATTCCAGCATTTCTAATCATCCCATTCCACACAATACTCTGAGAACGTGGGAAAATACTCAAGGAAGGTCTAGGGAAGCATACATATTTGTTTCCAAGGGAGAAGTCACACCATTACGATAAGCTTTAGCGTTTATTATTTCTTTTACTTTCGATTCATTTATTTCGTACCTTTGAATATTGAATTGATGTGCATGATTAATATGAGCGGCTAAGCACCCTTTGGTGCTAGCCTAGTTATGATTCCTTAATTGTTCTATTTGCGTTTACCTTTACTTCCATACAATTATTTCTAAGTGTATGCATGCATAGTTCTTTGGTAGTCACCCCTGGTTTGGTAGTTTTGAATGGCGGTAGAGGCTAATTGCCTAGGAGATATGACCAACTGACCCTAGGTGAGCGGACTGAGACGGGAAGGGTAAGATATGACCAACTGACGACCCTTTCTACTTGTGCGATTTGACCAACTGATCACCTATCGTTTGGATGAACTTAAGAATTGGGGGGTGTAGTGTCTAAGTTCCTAATGGCCGGGCACTCACTATTTAGAATCTAGCATGTAGCGGTACTTAATGACTCGGCTTAGGGGACCAGGAACAACAGGACTTATGACGGTGCGCCTGATTTCTCCTGTGGTGGCATCTTTGCTGATAGGTTAGGGCGAATTGACCAAATGTTGTCCTCTCGAATTTGACCCCACCTGAAGTAATTGGAAGTAGGTAGACGTAGACATAACTAGTTAGGAGGATTAACTAGGTTAGCACCACTATTCCTCTATTGATTTCCTTTCTACCATTTAATTGCTTTTATATTCTGCATTCGCAGTTTAATTAATTAAAGCCCTATCAAACCATTTATATTATGTGACAATTAGACTTAGTAATTATCCGACACACATAGCTCTTGGGACGACCTCGGCTTTACCGTTTACTACACTACACACGACCGGGTACACTACCCGTTAGTGCATTAGGGTAGACCATAGGTATAGCGAGACACTATAAATATTAAGAACTGGTCAGTAAAACCTGCATCAAACAGCATGCAGAGCAGAAGCTGAAAGGCCTAAGCATCCAAGAGAAGATGACGATAAGGATAAGGATAAAGATAAGGAGCCTAAACGCCCAAAAAAAACTGATGATTCATCCTCTATGCCACCACCACCCCAAAGGACTCCAACACAAAGACGATCTCCTCCACGCTCTACTGTTGATAAACCTCAGGACTCTGAGTTACCACCATCCGCAGAGAAAACTGGTGATCATTTCGAATACATTGGTGGTGACGATGAAGAGTTCCATGAGCCCCAACAACAACACACCTCTCCCGCCACAACAAAGAAACCAGGATCCTCGTCTAGGCCTAAGAAAAAGAAGACAAAGACCAATGTTGTCTCATGGCTAGACGAAGATGACACCGCTGAATATGACTGGTTTTCTACACTTGTTGATGCTACTCCCTCACTACCTGAAGGTCAAGAAATGGTAGATGGTCGAACATTGGAGCATGCTAAGTTACTTCAAGAAAATTTTTGGGTGAAGAAGATGACAAAAGCAGAGTTAAAACGCATTAAGAATGAAGCTTTTCAACTGCTCAAAGACAGCTCTGAAAGTGCTATTGAAGTTGAATATCATCTTGAAAACATAGCACGAGCCATGTCTAACAACATCTATTGGCTCAACCCTGAAGCGAACATTGACTTCACCAGAAAAGACAAGGATCCATACTACACAGACTGGACCAGACCTCTACCTACAATTGGCCAACCAGATCAACCCAAGATTCCATTCCGTTATTTCTTCAACAACGACCTAGAATTTCTTTTACACGGTAGCGATGTCTCCAAGAAATACGCTACATCACTCACACTTCCTTTCCCTGCAGCAATATACTCCAACAGCATAGCCATCGAGAAAAATGCTACTCACATGTTTTCCAACAGCGTGGAACAGTATGACCTTGATGCAATGTATGGGATTCACCATTGGCCTGAACGCCGCAGAATCTTCTACAAAAGTTGCCAGGTTCAAAATTCAAAACACGAAGTGTTTAGTGATAAACAGATCGTTGCTATTAGGCATGTTACTCTTGCGTCAAAATGGGACTACACATTCCTCAAGAACATTGTGGTCAAACGACAAGACGAAGAGGACTATGAATTCTGTGAAGCGGATTTTTCGAGACTGTCGCTAGATGACATTGAAGACATGTATCTCGCTAAGGTGCAAGGACGAATGCGACATTTCTACACAACTGTCCAACGCGAATACATCAAGTCACTACTCATCTACATCAGGAGCATTGTGATCCAAGAACGTGTAGAAGACATACAACTTGTCGTGGAATCGTATCAGACACGTGTCAACCTCACTAAACTACAGCTTGACCTTCCTGACATAAACCAACATCCTCAGTACACCCTCATCAGCAGACCATTTGGAGTAGTCTACCGTAGTGAACTACACCGAAATTGCTCAATGGCGTGTAAAGAGCTTCATAAGTTTGGGGAGCATACACTGAAGAAAGTCAGGCATGGGTTAGCTTATCGGTTAAAGGTGATACAACAAGGCATTGGGTCACCTAAGAGATGGAATTCAAGGGAGAAAAGGGATGTGAAGAAGATCATCACGCGGATTGATGAAAGGTTGTTCAGAAGGGATCAATTCAGAACTTTGGAGAGTTTCGTAGGTGGTCGTCCCAACATATCTCTCACAGGCTATCAACGTCCCGAACGCATTCCTGGAGTTATTGCTGGACTTCCGGATTCTCCTGGTAACCCTTGATTTGGTTCATTATCATTATCATTTGGATGTGTGATTTTTATATGACAATGGCTTGTGCACAAATAACAGTGTACAACCCGTACTTGTAATGAAAGGACCTTGTGGTACGCTTCAGTGCCACACTCCTATAAAAGGAGCGAAAGCTTCTTACTTTTGAGTAAAACTTATCAAAACTTTTACTTTTCAAAAGTTTTGCTCAAAAGGACAAGTACTTCCCCTTATGATTTTCAAAACCTAAAAAGTTTATATCACTTGTTGAGGGGGAGTATTTATTTAAAACTTTGTTCACAAAATGTTCTTCGTGGTAATCTTCCCACAAAACTCGAAATGGACATATTCGATATCAAAATTTCGTCAAAAATAACATTTATATGCCATTTTTTAGGGGGAGAAAAATTTATGTGATAAGAAATATGTTGTGAATTGCTATTGAATCTTCGTGTGATAAGACTTCAACCCATGAATTGACGAAATCTGAACAGTCATACATCGAAAAGATTTGTCTTCCAAGACTTATCCGAGTAGATCGTACCTTTCGAGAAACTCCTGATAGACATGAACTTTGACGGGTTTGACAACCTTTCGGGGTTGTCCACATCTTCAAGGTAGTTATTAGAGTTAGTTGTCACCTAAAAGCTGACAATGTATCTCTTTAACTATGCAACGTAATCGTGTCTCGCGGGGAATTGTCTATCTTGAGTTGATCAATTCAAAAGTGCGCGCTCTTCTCTCACCGTGCAGATTTCTGTCAAAACACTTAAGCACGTGTGGAGGGGGAGTATTTCTGCAAATATAAAACTCTCGAAGTATTACAAAATGTTTCTTACTTATAAATACTTTGAGAGATTTTCATGCAAATTGGTTTTGTGGCAATGGAGTTATAAGGTGACTAAGGTTAGGAATAACCGTCCTATGATCCGCTAGAGCCGGAGGGATCTACCCAAGGACTCTACCAATAGTTAGAATCTAGAAGTCCTTAGGTATGATTATAAAAAGGAGAAAATGAGAATCGGAGAAAGAAGGAGTTGAAGAATTAAAAAGAAAAAGTAAAGAAAAGGGTGAAAAGAAATAGTCCTCCAGATTATTCAACTTAGGGCAGACACCGGGTTCAATTCATATGCTACTGGTTGTCACTTGATGACACCGGTATTGAAGAACAAAGTCGTCATGGACCCAGTGACGTATGCACTAAACCTTCTTAGCCACTCAAGTTTCTCTCAACAGAAGCTTGTTTCATTCTCACAGGGAACCCTACGAAAATTATTGGCTTTCTCTTAGTGATAGCTGGTATTGAAGAAGGAGACCCTCTCCCTAGTCTCCGCTTAGGAAACCAAAGCGCACTATTGAGTCTAGAGCCACGAGATTCATCAAAAGATCTCTTAGGTACACTTGACAATTCATCGCTTGTCGTTCAACAATAAGAACACAAGTGATATATCATCGTGTCCTTCACAGTCTTAGCAATCTGTCGAGAACATTTATGAGGGGTTCACAAATGTGATCTTCAGTGATTGAATGGAAACTCCTGCCAGGGTCAACATCAAACAGCCCTGACAGCAGGTCACTTCGGTAACTCCCCGTGGATTACGCTTAGTGTGTCTCAAACAGTCTACAGTCGTGAGGTGATGCTTCGGTGTACCTCAGCGGCTTATCTGAACTGTAGATGTATTTCGGTACATCGCGTTATCTCACTTGTGGGACTCTAGTCCAGGAACAGCCTTTGTGAGAATTAGAGTTGTGTTTTCACACTATGGTGTTAACACTCTCGAAGTTCAAACTTGTAAGCGCTGGATTATTTCTAACCCATGTTCTTATGTTTTCTTCTTATGGATGCTTGCGGATGGAAAAGATCGTGCAGATTCTCCACATGCTCATGCCTACAACATCACTAATTGAAGTTCTCTAAAAAGGCAACACTAAGTCAGAATGATTCTTCGTCAAGTCAAAGAATCTACAAAGTTTAAAGACTAAGAGAACTACATCATTACTGAAATCCAACGTTAAAGAGCGTGTGAGCATGTTGGAGAAAGACGTGGAGACACTGGAGCAACGAAGCAGACCTGATGCAGACAACAACAACATACTATCACTTCCATCATAAAGAACAAAGATCAAAGAACAAAGAAAACGATGACGTCAAAGCAGAATACTTCAAAGGAAACAATTTCTCTACACTGGGGAGATTTTTCGAATCAAGGCACTTCTTCTCACAAGAAAGAAGAATGTCAGAAGACGTCAAAGCTTCTATTACATCAGCACCTACAACGTTTATATCATCAATCACTAACACTTAGGGGGATATTGTTGGAATCACTCCTAAACTAGAATTCAAGTGTTAGTAATTAATATGTAATAGTTAGCTTAATTATGGCTTTTATGTTAGTAATCAAGGCTAGGCTTATGTAGAAAGCCCATAATCCTATGCCAAGCCCAATAAGGAAAGGATAGGAACTTGGTGTGTTGCCCTAGTTCCCTCCTATAAATAATCTTGTAAACTCCCATTTGGGAGTTGGTTGTTCACTTTTACATTTATCCTAAGCATAAACTTTTCTTCATATCTTACGCATAAGTGTAACTCGTGTTCATCCGATCTCTCTTTTCTCTATTTCTTCTATTGATGCTTGTGTTACATAAATGGGAACCTAACAAATCAACAAGAAGGCATAGACTTTGATGAGACCTATGCTCCTGTGGCTAGATTAGAGTCTATAAGAAAACTTCTTGCTTATGCTTGTGCTCATGATCTTAAGCTTTTTCAAATGGATGTTAAAAGTGCTTTTCTAAATGGTTTTATTAATGAAGAAGTCTATGTAGCTCAACCTTCGTGCTTTATCGATTTCGAAAAACCTAAACACATGTACAAACTAAAGAAAGCTCTTTACGGTCTTATACAAGCCCCAAAGGCTTGGTATGATAGACTCAAATCATTTTTAATCAAAAACGACTATACCATGGGGTTAGTTGATAATACACTTTTCACAAATAAAAAGGAATCACATATAATTATTGTTCAAATATACGTGGACGATATTATATTCGGATCAACTTGTCAAGACATGTGTGATGATTTCTCAAAAATCATGCATGATGAGTTTGAAATGAGTATGATGGGAGAACTAAGTTTCTTTCTTGGTCTACAAATCAAACAACTAGAAGATGATATCTTCTTTAATCAATCCAAATATATAAAAGAAATACTAAAGAAATTTGGTTTAGAAGAGTCGAAACCTATAAGAGCACCAATGTCATCCGATACTATACTTACAAAAGTTGAAGACGGTGAATTCGTTGATAACACCAAATACCGTGGCATGATTGGTAGTCTTCTCTATCTTACGGCTAGTCGGCCGGATATCATGTTTAGTGTTTGTCTATGTGCTAGGTTTCAAGAAGACCTTAAAACTTCACACCTAGAAGCCGTCAAAAGAATATTTAGATACATTAAGGGTACGACTCAATTGGGATTATGGTATCCTAAGGGAACGGGGGTAGAAACTATTGTATATGCAGATTCTAACCATGCAGGTGATTATGTTGACCGAAAGAGTACAAGTGGTGTATATACTTTTATGGGATGTTGTTTAACATCTTGGTTCTCGAAGAAGCAAACGGCATTGGCCATATCAACAACCGAAGCCAAATATGTCTCTGATGGCAAAGCATGCCAACAAGCACTATGGATGAAACAAGCGTTAGTTGACTACGACATTAATCTAAGTGACATAGCCATTTTATGCGACAACAAAGGTGCTATCGACTTAAGCAAAAATCCGGTGTTGCACTCTCGTACAAAAAATATAGAGATCCATCATCACTTTTAAGAGACAATGTTCAAAAGGGGAACATTTTTATTGAGAAAGTATCATCCGAAGACAACATAGCCGACGTCCTCACCAAACCGTTGAAGCGGGAACAATTCAACCTGCTTCGTCTTGGTCTTGGTCTTATGGAACAATTGTCATGAAATTTCTTTCTACAAGATACGTAGACGTTTGCCTTACATTCTTTTCTGAGTCTAGGATATCTATTTCACACCCAACTCACAAACAATATGGGAATTTTCAAAACTCAAGGTAAATTTCCTTTACAAACAAGAAACTTTTCAAAATGCTTTCTGAAAAGATACTTCTCCCCGTATCATTTTTCTAAAATCATTCTCACGTCTAGGACAAACTTTTTCTGTCATTTTTAATACAAAGTAAAAACCTTTTTCATTGCATCTCATGTCTTTTGAATGCTAAAGGGAATACATAACTAATATGTATTTTCGGGTACATTCATTTAAGCAAAAATGAATTAAGGAGCACTCGGGTTATCTCACATAATTAAATATATATGTTTTTTTCACTTCTTTGTTTATTTCCTTTTTCTTAGGAGTCGAGATAACCGCAACTCCAAATGGTTTGTATATAGGCACACACTAGGCACCATTGTTTTCAAAAGGAACAATTTGAGCTGCCTGAGATCACCAGTACCACGGATCCCAGCTTTTACGCTGGACGGATCCCTAAAGGATCGGATCCGTGGGAACCGTGGAATAGAATCAAAAATTTTCTTCTATTTTTGTCACTTTGGCTATAAACCTTCATATTTTCAACATTTTAGCTTCTTCACTAATGAGTATGTTACTTAATACTTATGTTCTCATGATCACATGCCTTAAATTCTTATCTAATCATTAGATTTTAGTTCACATTTTGGTTTTAGCATTCATTGAAATGCATTATTTCTTCTATAAATAAGGTTCCAAAATGCTTGCATATCCATCACTCTCAACCTCACAAACAATCATCATCATGTCATCCAAAAGATCCTCAAACATTGATGAACCATCTAGTGAAAACAATCCTTTGCAAGAAATCCAAAACTTCATCCTATCACCTTCCGTAGTGCCACCACCCAAATCTAGAAGAACGGCACGGATTAGCATCCGGCCTTGTTGTTTAGCTAAACCGTTGTCAAAAAGTCCATCACCAACTACTCATTCACCACCAAATGATTCCATTGTAGCACCTCCATCATCTCCAACAAGCTCATCACCACATTCACCTACCAAGTCTCTACCTAACAATCCCACTACCCGTGTCTAGTCCACCACCCACTCCATTTCAACCATCCAAATCTACCCAACTAGCTTCCAACTTAAACCCAAAAGAACTAGTCTTTTTAACACCACCAACATCTCCAAACACACTTTACAAAGATCTTTCAACCTCACCACCTCTAGCTCCCATTATCTTACAAGAACATCTAGGTTCTTATCCTCCACCACACACCAACATCATGGACTTTGATCCATATTTTCCAACATTTCCACCACATATTCCGTATTCCACAAATCAAACTTACCCGGAAACTACCATCACCATTTACATTGTGAACACTGTCAATCCACTAGGGAACTTGCAATTGAAATAAGGGACAAGATGCGATTCATACTTAACCACGTCCTTGATCGTATCAACATCATCACTCACCAAAACTTCCATAATTAACCTTATGCAAGCATGGAAGGAATAATATTACTATTTTCTCTATTTCTTTTTCTTTTGTGTCATTTTTGTTCTTAGTTTTACATTTCGTATGTGGCCTATATACCACTACACTTTGATATTTTATTACAAAGCTTTGTTTACGTACCTTGGCTCTCCATCTTGTTTCTCGTCCCATACAAGATTATATTACATGTTACTACTAACATTTTCTTTGTAGGTATTATATTTCTCACTTGACGCCCAATTCTAGGGGGAGCTAGTGCTTTGTGGATCATACTGATTTTTATTCCACAATTTATTTCTTCGTTAGGTTCGCTTTTTGTTTCGACAAAAAAGGGGAGAAGAAGTAAAACTTACATATGCTTTCAAAACATACATCTAATCTTAAGTTTTACTCATAATAACATTATATTTTGTCATCAACAAAAAGGGGGAGATTGTTAATACAAATAAATCGTAAAAACGTTTATTCATATTTAGCGATATCTTTGTCTTTTGTTGATAACAAATATCAAATTATCATAAGTAAAATTATAAGAATACATATTATTTTTGTAAAGTATATACATATTGGTCATTTACATAAAATGTTGTATTAATTCATTTGTTGTAATAGTTTAATAGGATGGATATTATCCAAGACCCATGACCCATACCCATGGAGCTAATCCATAACCCATAACCCAAGACCCATGACCCAATGTCTAGATACATTATATCTTGTTGGGTACCCAAGGCTCATATCCATGACCCATGACCCGGTTTGCAACCCAAAACCAGGACTGGTACAACTCAGTTTGCCGGATCCCTTGGATTGCACTGGACGGATCCCCCAAATGAGGGATCCGCCGGAACCGGGCTACAATAGAGATTTTTTCCTATAAATAGTGAGTCATTTCTTCATTGTTACTCACCCCTCTTCTTATAAACTCTCTCATATATTACTTCTTTATTCTAATCTCATATCTCTTGATCTATCTAGTAGTTCTTCTTTCTTTTGTTGTGATTCTCATATAGGTCCTTCTCAAAGGCGAGATCACGAGATACTACAAGTCATCCAAGCAAGGGGTCCTTGATTGATTTGTTCCTCCACAAGATTTCTGTAGCAAGATCTTGTATTTCATATTTCACATAGTTGTTGTGTAATAGTTGTGTTGGTTTGTTCTGCCGTGTTAAGGACTCGGTATTTAGCTTTGTACCAGATAAAGTGTAAGCGACGTTGTGAGGCTTCACCGCCGTGTTGAAGGAGCTTGTTGACATAGTGCTTGAACTCTCGAGTGGGAAACTCGGGGAGCGGAGTAGGGCAAAGAAGGTGTCCTTGTAGCCGAACCACTATAAATCACTTGTGTCACTACTCTCTATCCTTTACTTTACTTACTTTCATTATTTACTTTACTTATTGCTTTACACTTTCTATCCATCCATACGAATTCACATAAGATCGAATATAAAGTTTTTGAAACTAAACTAAAAATCGGCAAAGCTATTCAACTCCCCTTCTAGTTTTTCACAGCTCGTTTTTTGACGTACTGGATCCAAGATTTTTGCACACTAACCTCTTGAGCACTTCATAGATTCATAAAAATGTGAAATTGTCGATCCAAAAACGTTAAATGATGAAGTTTTGAGGATTTTTCTATCGAGACCAAACACACAAAAAATGGAATAAAAAACATAGCATTTGATGTTGTTAATACAAGATTTTTTTTTTTTTTTTTTTTTTTTTTGTAGATATTATAAAAAAAAAATTAAAAATTTCTTTTTATGTAAATATCTATAATACGTAAATATTATATTAAAAAAAACAAAATAAATTTAATGTTAGTATACTATTTTTGCTTCCAACAATTATTTTGTCCAACAAAATTTAAGCGAAAGCTTAATTAAACAAATCAAATCAAAAGCTCCGTGTGTGCATGAGAATATAAAACTAGTTAACTTTCAAACTCAAAGTAGGATCCAAAACTGACGACTAAATCCATCCTGATATGTATGGAATGTACCTGAAAATTGGTTTAAATGAGTCCAAATTTGATTCATTCGAATAGGAAATGAAACTATGTTTATCGTAAGATATACATGACTGTGGTCATCACTGGTCATTACTGTCACATGGCAACTCCGCTTTCTCTCTTTACAACATTCTTCATGATCGTGTAATAAAAGACAACCGCAGTTATCCCAAAAAACATCTCAGTTAAACACAAATATATCACAGAAAAACAATTTAATAAACACATACTCACACACAACAAAAGAGAAGACTCGATCGTTTGAACGACCGAGTTATACATTGTTTGATCCATGGGCCGAGTCCTGTAATAGAGAAGACGTGTCCGTGTAGTTGGGTGGCCGAGCATACGACCATCCGTTACGGATGGTCTAACAGCTCAAAAGTTTAAACGAAAGCAACAGATTTAGTCGAGAAGCAACCAGAAACTATATATTATTATTTGAATATCACTGTTCCACCATGATGAATTCAATTACTTGTAAATTCTAAAACATACATGTAAATCCAAACCACGACAGGACTTTTATCAAAAAGAAACACATTGAATAAACTAATTAATAAAAACAAAAGACCAGTCACATGTATTTTAGTGATTTTTCCTGTTTAGCTGCTCTTTTTTCAGTTTTTAAATTTTGACAATATAATTAGATGATGTGAACTCTAAATCTTATGTTTATATCATGGTATAATGTCATAAACTGCCAATATACACTTAATAAGTGTTGGAATTATATAACATGACAATCATAAATATAAACAATAAACATCAAAGTAAGTGCGGAAGCGTATAGGATGTATTAACGAATAATTAATTAACATAAAAGAATATGCGTACATTTTCTTGATTCTAGCCGAACAAGAATCAATTCCACAAACTAGCAATTAGAATGAACCCTAATTAGGGTTTATAGGATTATAAAAAATTACCCCTTACCGTTTTGTAATTCAATCCAAGATAATAACAAAAGTATGTTATTACTATGTTCTTGTACACACGTACTAAACCGAATTAAAGTAATGCTAGTTTTATCAAACAAAATAACTTGGTTTGTGGAAAAGTAATGGATCGACACCCAAAGGTGATGTACGATCGGTTTGGAGAAGAAAAACACACAAAACAATTTTTAGGGTTTAGCTAATGAGCACAAGAGATGGAAAAATAAAACCCCTAGCCTTGTTTATATACCCAAGCAAACTTGGTGAACAAGTTGGTTTTTGTTTCCATGTTTTCATCCTTGGCCGATCGGTTTAGATATCCCATAGGGATTCCGGAACCTTCCCAACTTTTGCAATTTAATCCTTTTCCATAAACATTTAACGACCGTTAATCCATTACATTAATTACTTAACGTCCGTTAGTTATTTCGTTTAATAAATAAATAAATACAACGTTTATATTTAATTATTTAACTTTAAATTCTCATACGTAAAGTGTGCAATCCCATAGTCTCGAGTTCGATCCTAACTCACGTCTACTAATTTATATCCATAAAACCAACAATAAGTGTCTGTTTTGGTCCATTTTGATATTAAATAACGTTCATAGTATGTTTATATCATGGTACAAACATAGAGAGATCATTTCTTGCTCATGTTCCTTCTATGCATGCTTGCTTAGATTTCAGAAAGCTTGGGTCTTGCAGTCTTAATGTATTTGCTATAAACATCTCATGTAGCCAAACATATGAGCCATCAATCTGAAAAGAAATAGCCTAGCTTGGATATAAGAAAGTCAAATGACTTGGAGTATAACAAAACTGGATTATTTTAAGTGTGATAATGTGATATCCAATAATTTACTAACATGACACAAAAGCATGTCCCACAGTTGCAAGTTATATACTGGAATTTCAAAGTACTAAACATAGTTTATAATGTAATTGCCAACAAAAGGAATATTTAACGAATCTAATTAGACACATTGCCCTCTGCATTTCTTCTTCCTTCATATTGGATATCAGTTTTCTTTTATAATGTTTCTTCAATAACTCGAGATCTGATCTTCTGCAACCTTCAGCTGATTACAGGTAACTTCTATAAATGATATTAGTTGAATCTGAGTTGGTTCTGTTTCCACTTGGTGATTCATTATGTATTGACTGATTATATACGAGTTCTTCATTTTATTTGTAAAGCTTAGAACATGCGATGAAAAAAGAGCTATGTTTAAGTACTCATTCTTTGCTGTTTGTTTGCAAGTATGATTAAATAAAGGAACCTTCATCCTTTTTAATAGGATGCAACCTAATGGTTTTCGTCATCTGAGAGTTATAGCAAATAAACCTATTTGCACACTACAAATCATAAAAATATATCGGTTAAGCTGATTGATGCTTTAGAGTTTGCTCCATTTCCTCTTATTAACAGAATAACAAGCTTTTATTACTAATAGGTCAATCTTTCGTTAAACAATAGATCAAGTCAGACATAATAAAGTTTAATTTCTATGTTGATTCTAACTTTTGCAGCCGAGAAATAAATCTTAAGACACTATGAAGTGCTTTCAGTTGTCTAAAAGTGTAAACATGGATGAACCGCCCACAAGTCCAGCACAATTAAGTACAATCCATTCCTTTAATTCTGGATCTACAGATCATACCACATCCGGACCCGAGTCAAAGTCCAAAAGTGTCCATGTCCCAAAAAAAAGATTTCGAAAGTTGAAGTATCCTAGTTTTTCAAGAAGGTCAGGTAATCTTAAAGAGTTCAGACTGTATGAGCTCAAGTCTGCTACCAACAACTTTAGCCTGACTTCAAAGCTTGGTGAGGGTGGGTTCGGTCCTGTCTATACTGGAACCATTAAGAGTCAGCGAGATGCAGCTACAGATCTCAAAGTGGCTGTCAAGCAGCTCGGCACGAGAGGATTTCAGGTTTATTTATCGGCTTTTGTACAAAGTTTGGATCACATTTATATGCGATTGGTTTTATTCAATTACGGTTTTGTGATTAATCAGGGGCACAACGAGTGGGTGACTGAGGTGAATATGCTTGGAATCGTTCAACATCCAAATCTTGTTAAGTTAGTTGGATATTGTGCGGAAGATCATGAAAAAGGAATCCAACGGCTTTTAGTATACGAATATATGCCTAATAGATGTGTGGAATATCATTTATCTAATAGATCCGGGACACTACTCACCTGGCCCATGAGATTGAAAATAGCTCAAGACGCCGCTCGTGGTTTGGCATACCTACATGAAGGAATGGACTTCCAGGTATTATATCTCTATGATTCCATTCAATACTAGGTTTCGAATCCCTACATAACTGGATTTATGTACAAGATCACTAATTTTTCCATGTTTGGTGTCTCTAAAGATTATCTTCAGAGATTTTAAATCTTCAAATATTCTTCTAGACGATCAATGGAATGCTAAGCTTTCAGATTTTGGATTGGCTCGGTTAGGTCCTAAAGAAGGATATTCCCATGTTTCAACAAGGGTAAGCCAGCTTTGTTAGTCTAAAAACATTTCTAACAATGTGAACTATAACTAATAGGTGTAACTATAGCTTCACTTTTCATTCACAAAATTTATAAAGATATCAATATATAATGTCATCAGGTGGTAGGAACAATGGGATATTCAGCTCCAGAGTACATACAGACGGGTCGTCTCACGTCTAAAAATGATGTATATAGCTATGGAGTTTTTCTTTATGAACTCATAACAGGAAGGCGTCCAATGGATAGAAACCGACCCAAGGGTGAGCAGAACCTTCTAGAATGGGTTAGACCATATCTAGACGACAAAAATTTCCAGCTCATAGTTGATCCTAAACTCAAAGGTCAATACTCGTTGAGATCTGCATTAAAGTTGTCACTGATTGCAAACAAGTGCTTATCTAGCAACCCTAAATCAAGGCCAGAAATGAGTGAGGTTCTGGAAATGGTTAACAAACTTGTAGCAGCTCAATCAGAAACGCTTCCTAAATCACCCCTACAGGTTGCAGTCCCTTTTGATGCTTTTGATGTTGCTATGAAGGCGAGTGAGGCTGAGATCATGGAAAATGAAGGTAAAACAACCACCTCTATTAATGTCAAACTTGGAGATTCTGCTTGGTTTCCTCGTATATGGTCTTGCAAGCCATTAGTAAGTTGGTGATTTCAAGTGACAAAAGTACATACAACAGCGCTCACGAATCAAAGTTTGTCCATTTCTTTTATGAACGAACACATGAGTATCGAAAGCAATCTAGAACTTGTTTTACTTGTTGACTGATAGCATCATAATTAGTTTCCTGTAGTGATGTTATAGTGTGTGTATTTTTCACCGTGCGGTTTTTTGTTAATAAAGATCCTCTCATATCAGCCTCTTATCGACTATGTTAAACCAGTTAAAACAAAGCAAATGGAAAAATGGGTCCACCACTAATTTTACATGAAGACCATTTTTTTCTCTCTTATGAGTGTTTGGTACAGGATGTGTTGTTCGTCCGCCGTTGCCCAAAAATTGTATCAACGGCGCCATCGTTGTGCACCGATAGCGGCACCATTCGTCCCTCAGCTGTTCCACCAACAGGGCTCTCTCTCTCTCTCTGTATGTGTGTGTGGACCCATTGCCTCTCGCCATCCCCTCGCCACCACACCATTGCCTCTCGTCACCTGAACGACGAGCAAAATATCTGCAAGTAGCGAGGCCAAGTTTAGAGGAAAACTGTCACAATTTAAAAAAAGTAGCCGTTTGCCTTTTTTTTTTCTTTTTTTAATCAAATACCACTTTTTAAAAACACTAAAGTAGCTGTATGCTGTAAACTGTTAACTGTAAGTTGTAAGTTGTAAACTGTAAAGCTGTTAACATGAGCTATATTTTTTTTTCAATAAACGTGTTTGGTAAATTAGCTGTTAAATGTAATTATAAGATGTAAAATGACGTAAAAGGACATATTTATAATTTTAAACAAATGTTTGGAGGGTATATAAGTAATTTAAAGTTTTAATAGCTCCAAGATGTCTAAAAAGCTTCATGAATCAGCTTTTCATTTAAGAGCTATTTGTTTGAAATAAAAGTTTGAAATTAATGTATTCAAACAGAGCTACTTATAAGATTACTTTTATAACAAAAAGTTAACAGCTCCCCAAAAAGCTCCTGTCAAACATGCCCTAAATACCACATAAACACACTATATTTCACACAACAAACACACAATTCATTACCAAAATATCAATACTCTCTATTTACAACCTTAAAAAAAATGTCTAAAAATCCAAATGAGAGCGGGTATTTTATGTCACTTCTCACCTCAAACCAACAATAATACGGGAGCGTCTACCCCATCGTCACAAAACTCTAATTCATCCTTGCAACAAATTCCACCATTTGGTATGCAATTACCACCCGAACAAATTTACCAAAATCAATATTATGCTATGCAAGGATTCTCAAATTTCCAACAACCAAGAAATTCGGCACCACAATTTTTTAACCCACAATCATCACAACCATCACAGTTTCTTCAATCTCAGTCACAAAAATACTTTGAATCACAACCATCCGAACCACAATCCCGTGCACCGGCGAAAGGTAAAGTGAAAAATGTACAAAAAAGTCAAAGAGAGTCGTGAAGTTGGATGCGGACGATGTGGAAGACGCGGAGGATGTTGCACGTATGAATACTCGTTGGAGTAAAGAAGAAAAGTTGCTAGCGGAAACTTGGGTGGAAGTATCCCAAGACAGAGACATCGGGAATGACCGTTCCAATGAAGCGTTTTGGAACCAGATTATGGAGGATTTCAACAGGGGTAGAAACCGTGACCAGTGTACCAAAAATATGCTCACGGGTAAATGGACCAGGATTCACAGTGATTGTAAAAAATTCAACGCTATTTACAAACATTTGGTGTGTAGAAGCGGAGAAAATGAAGCTAATCATCTCGAGAATGCAAGGACCAATTTTAGCTAACGCTTTGGTGATAGAGAGTTCATATATGTTCACGCGTGGGAGATTTTGAGAAAATACCCCAAATGGGACGCGGAGGACCCGGTTGATCTCTCAAATCTCGAGGATCTGTTCGGCGCTGACAAACGACCTCGTTCTGCCGGCTTAAACAAAAGATCTGGAAAAAAAATCCAAGTAGGTGGAGACATCGAGCGTCGGAGGGAGCCAAACGAGTACTTTTTCGGGTATGTTATTAGAAAAGTATATGCTGAAAGCCGAAGCTCAAACACTCGCGTACGAGGCGAGGAGACAGAAAGAACTGCAGACCTTAGAAATGGGAAGAGTTGAAGTTTCTCATGCTTGATCCTGACCAGACCACACTGGCCAAAGCCGCTTTCATCCGCAGGAAACAAGAAGAAATCATGAAGAAATATCAATCTGGCCAATAAAATGTTTAAGTTTCGTATGTTTTTATGTGGTGTATGTTTTTTTTTCCGTACCTTTTTTTTCGTATCGTTATATTAGGAATCATATGTTTCTTAATTATGATGTATTGTATTTTAATTTAAATGAGTGAATTTTAGTTTATTTGATGAATTGAAAAAAAAAATTATAAATGGTGGAACCCAAATGAGTAAGTTGTGGTGTGTTATAATAAAAATGTTGTTTGAAGAATTGTGTTATAATAATGTGGCACCTGTAGACTCCAATTAAATACGAGTAAATTGCAAAAATTATCCTTCTAGTTGGTTAAATTGTACGTTTCATCCTTGTGGTTCATTAAGTTTAAAGATGGTACGTATTTTCTACTGTTACGTGCACTTTTGGCCCTTCATTTTAACCGGCGTTAAGTGAGTTCCGTTAATAGTTACACGTTAGCCCTTTTGGCTAACGATCGTTGCAGCGTTCATCCTTCACCGTTGCAGCGCCCATCTTTTACTAACGGTCGTTTATAATTTAACGTTTTCTTCCGTTTTTTATACGTTTTCCTCCATTTTTTACGTTTTCGTCCGTTTTTACGTTTTCGTCCATTTTTATACGTTTCGTTCGTATTTATACGTTTTCGTCTGTTTTAAACGTTTTCGTCCGTTTTTTTAAGTTTTCGTCCGTATTTATACGTTTTCGTCTGCTTTTTTACGTTTTCGTCCGTTCGTATACGTTTCCATCCGTTTTTTTTACGTTTTATTCTGTTTTTTAACGTTTTTTGTCATAAAAAAATTTCGACATAAAAATTTCGAAAAAAAAATTAAAAAATTTTTCGACATAAAAGTTTGCGTCATAATATTTTTTTCCAATTCTTTTTATTTGAATTTTTTTTTCCAATATTTTTTCGAAATTCTTTTTCAAAAAATAATGAAAAAGAATTGGAAAAAAATGAAAAAATTTATGTCGAAAATTTTTGGAAAAATTAGAAAAAAAGAATTATGTAGAAGCATTTTTCAAATTCTTTTTTTCAATTTTTTTTTTGAAATTTTTATGTCGAATTTTTTTTATGACGAAGTAAAGAAACGGACGAAAACGTGAAAAAGGGAAAAAAAAACATAAAAAACGGCCGAAAACGTAAAAAAAAGGGACGAAAACGTAGAAAAACAAAAGCACGTAAAGAAACGGGCGAAAACGTAAAGAAACGGACGAAAACGTAAAGAAAAGGACGGAAACGTTAAATTATAAACGACCGTTAGTAAAGGATGGGCGTTGCAACGGTAAAAGATGAACGTTGCAACGAAATCGTTAGCCAGAAGGGCTAACGTGTAACTATTAATGGAACTCACTTAACGCCGATTAAAATGAATGACCAAAAGTGCACGTAACAATAAAAATGTGCAATTTGACCAAACCACAAAGACGATTTTTGCAATTTACTCTCAGAATATCATACAAGATGCCAATTACCAATATAAGGTATAGATGGGCTAAAAGCCATTTGTATTAAATTGATTAAAAAAACCAGCACATGTCCTACATATTATAATTTATACTCTTAAAATTTTAAGACAAAAAATATTACTATAAAAAAAATTAAAAAATTAATGTAAAATTTAAATCTCGTTTAAACTATATAGTAACCCCCACCAATAATGATGTATTTTAATAAAATTATTTATGAAGAAAATTCAATTAACTTATAACCATCAATTTAATGGTAAAATTTAAAAATAAAAGTGCTAAAGGTGCATTTAGTTGGGGAAAACACCCTTATTTTCTAAAAAAATGTTTTTTGAAAACAAGGAAAACAGAGACCACATTCAAATAAATGTTTTCCAACAAAATGATTTGCAAAACACAAAATCCCCTATTTCCTAACTTAATAAGAAAAATTACAAAACAAATTTTAGTTGTTTTCCTTGTTTATCTTTGTAATCCACAACCTTCCCTCCCTTCTTCAAAATAGAAAATGAAAAATCAATTAAACGCGTTTTCCATATTTTCAAGTGTTTTTTGAAGATAAATTTCCCATCTAAATTTTTACAAAAATAGTGATAGAAAATAAGAGAATTTTTTTCTCTAACTAAACGCAACCTAACTATTTACACTACTTATAATTTATAGTATCTACTTTTACAAAACATATATCTATAATATTATAAAGAATTTGAGACATGTTAAATAAGGAAGATTTAAAACGAAAAATATTTGCTCGTCACAAAAATAGTCATCGAATACCCGCCGTCGCATTATGCGTGTACCCTTCTAATATATTACAAGTATTTTTAACATATTTTTAGTGCTCTGACTTATTTAAATAGGTTTGAAACAAGAATATTGACGCGTGGGTCATCTACACCAAGCAACATGTATACAAGAAACTCCCAAAAAGCATAATCCAGATAATTTTATTATTCGAACATGATAAAAACAATTGCTTGACCAACTTGCAATCTTACAATTTACAAATACGAATGGCATATTACAAGGCCCTTTGCTTATATTAAAAAATAACATAAGAATACAAAACTTGTTCTTTGACCTCCTATTATTGCTATTAACTAGCCGGGTACTCGCGCGTTGCAGCGACGGGTACTTGTGTGATTATATATTTTTCGACGATAATCTTTTTCAAAGTATTTTTTGTTGATGGCACAGTATTTCAGCCGTAAATCCAAAGTTGTTCCCATCTTTAGCAAAAATTCAACAACTCAAATAGTTAATGAGTCGGGTCGGGTCGGGTCAAGCCGTGTCCAATTCAACCCCAGCTCACTTATACCTAAACATCGAACATATTTTTCTATCAAGTGTTTCTGTATCAATGCATAATATTATTGGACTTTTGATAGACCTTTTTTGAACATTAATTTACTTATTAAAAAGAAAGTTAGTACTTTGACTTTAAAATCACAAATACATTTGCAACTTAAAGTCTAAATCTAGACATAAATACCCATTATAAAGTGGGTTGTTACATGTTTTTGAAATGGGTTGATGTTACAAGTTCAAACAATTTAAGACAATTAATCAACTTTTAATTATGTGTATGCAAGCTTATTAAATATCAATGTAAAGAAATGAGATAGAAAGTGATCGGTTGAACACAATAACACACACACAAAATAATAAGAGAAAGGTTAAGTGTAGGAAATGTGATAAAATGAACAACCAACTCTCAAATGAGAGTTACAAGACTATTTACAGGGGAAGGGAGCTAGGGCAACACATCTAGTCCCTTCCTTTCCTTATTGGGCTTTTGCATAGGCTCATGGGCTTTCTACATGAGCCTTGCATTAATTAATAACATAAAAGCCTTAATCAAGCTAACTATTACATATTGATTACTAACACTTGAGAAATGGTTTAAGAGTGATTCCAACAATCTCCCCCTAAGTGTTAGTAATTGATATCTTAAGTAATCTTAAACAGTTGTTGGTGCAGATGTAATAGTAGCTTAGACGTCTTCTGACATTCTTCTTTCTTGTGAGAAGAAGTGCCTTGATTCGAACAATCTCCCTAGTGTAGGGATCTTGTTTTCTTTTGAAGTATTCTGATTTGACATCTTTGATTTCTTTGTTCTTAAATTCTTTGTTCTTTGTAGTGGTTGTGATAGTATGTTGTTGTCAGCTACAGGTCAGCTCCGTTGCTCCAGCGTCTCCACGTCCTTCTCCAACATGCTCACACGCTCATATGACAGTGAATTCCAGATGTGAAGTAGTTCTCGAGTCTTTATAACTTTGTAGATTCTTTGATTGATGAAGAATCATTGTGACTTTGTGTTGCCTTTGATATTGAGAGAACTTCTTTTGTGATGTTGTTGGTATGAGCATGTGAAGATTCTGCACGATCTTTTCCTCCCGCGAGCATCCATAAGAAGAAAACATAAAACATGGGTTAGAAATATTCCAGTGCTTACAAGTTTGAACTTCGAGTGTGTTAACAGCATAGTGTGAAAACACGTCTCTAATTCTCACAAAGGCTGTTCCTGAACTGGAGTCCCACAAGTGAGATAACGCGATGTACCGAAGTACACCTACAGTTCAGGTGATTCGCTGAGGTACACCGAAGCATCACCCCAAGACTGTAGACCGTTTGAGACACAATAAGCGTAACCACAAGGAGTTACCAAAGTGAGCTGCTGTCAGGGCTGTTTGATGTTGACCCTGGCAGGAGTTTCCATTCAATCACTGAGGATCACAGTTGTGAACCCCTCATAAATGTTCTCGATAGATTGCTAAGATCTGTGAAGGACTCTAGAATGTATCACTTGCATCCTTATTGTTGAACGACAAGTGATGAAATGTTGAGTGTTCCTAAGAGATCTTTTGATGAATCTCGTGGCTCTAGACTCAATAGTGCGCTTTGGTTTTCCTAAGCGGAGACTAGGGAGAGGGTCTTCTTCTTCAATACCAGCAATCTCTAAGAGAAAGCCGATAGTTTACGTAGGGTTCCCTGTGAGAATGAAACAAGCTTCTGTTGAGAGAAACTTGAGTGGCTAAGAAGGTTTAGTGCATGCATCACTGGGTCCATGACGACTTTAATCTTCAATACCGGTGTCATCAAGTGACAACCAGTAGCATATGAGTTGAACCCGGTGTCTGCCCTGAGTTGAATAATCTGGAGGGCTATTTCTTTTCACCCTTTTTCTTTACTTTTCTTTTTAATTCTTCAACTCCTTCTTTCTCCGATTCTCATTTTCTCCTTTATATAATCATACCTAAGGACTTCTAAATTCTAACTATTGGTGGTGTCCTTGGGTAGATCCCTCCGGCTCTGGCGGATCATAGGACGGTTATCCCTAACCTTAGTCACCTTATTCCTCCATGACTAACCTATGTTCCCATAAAACAATTTACAGGAAAAATCTCTCAGAGTGGTTATGAGTAAAAATATTTTGTACCACTGAAAGAGTTTTGTATTATGCAGAAATACTCCCCATCCACACGTGCTTAAGTATTTTGACAGAAATCTGCACAGTGAGTGAAGAGCGCGCACTTTTGAATTGATTAACTCAAGATAGACAATTTCCTGCGAGACACGGTTACATCACTGACTAAGTCAGCTTGAAGTTGTAAACACTCCTTTGAGAGGAGGTTTGACCCGTCACGGTTCATGTCTACCAGGAGTTTCTCGAATGGTACATTATACTAGGACAGGTCCTTTGCGAGACACGTTTACATTACTAGCGAACTAGTTTGAAATTATTACCCGTCCCGGACAAGTTTTTTCGAGTTACTAACATTTAAGAACTCGTAAATTCATTGGTTAAGTCTTTAGCACGACGATCCAATAGCAATTCACAACATATTTCTTATCACATAAATTTTCTCCCCCTCAAAAATGGCATATAAATGTTATTTTTGATGAAATTTTGATATCGAATATGACCATTTCGAGTTTTGTGGGAAGATTACCACGAAGAACAATTTGTGAACAAAGTTTTAATCAAATAATCCCCCTCAACAAGTGATATTAACTGTTGGACCTTACTTTTATCAACCTTATCACAAACCCAACACTTATACCACAAGATGAACACGTGAAACCACAAACACAATATGCGTAAATAAGAAAGAAAGAAAGATGAGATGGTGACTTGAATATAAGATATGTTATGCGTATGTATGTGAAGAGATAAGATAAACACAATAACTTGTATATTGCAAAGGAAGAACACACACACACACACACTTTCAAGCACACCCCTCAAATGAGACTTTGAGGGGTTTATATAGTACAAGGCAAAGGATGCCCTAAGGCTTGGCCATGGGCCGAATATGGGCTTGGACATGGATTGGGTTACAAGAACTTATTCAAGGCTAGCTTAACATAACTATAAGTCATTTAGCTTAGCCCAATCCACGAGCCCGTTGACTATTCTATCACGATATCTAACACGCGTTACAAAGTTCCTAAATGTGAATGACCATCACTTCTAATAAAAACTATTAAGGCTAACAATCTCCCCCTAAGAGGTGGTCATTCAAAAGATGCTCCACTTGATTAGGTCTTTACTTTTCTCGAGCTTGAACTTTGTGTGTAGATATAGAATAGTCTTAATTCTTTGTTCCTTTATGCTTTGTGATATATTAATGTGGTTGTCTGCCGTTGTCAACTTCGTTGGTTTGGTGTCTCCACGTCTTTCTCCACCATGCTCACACTTCTATTTGTCTTTTGGTTACCAATGATGTAGTTCTCGAGTCTTTATACTTTGTAGATTCTTTGACTTTGACGAAGAATCATTTTTAACTTTGTGTTACCTTTGATTATGATGAGAACTTTTCATGTGTTGGTATGAGCATGTGGAGAATCTGCACGATCAATCCGCTCCGGAGCTTCCATAAGAAGAAAACATAAAAATAGGTTAGTAATAAGCAGATTCCGGCACTTACAAGTTTGAATTTTGAGGGTGTTAACAGCATAGTGTGAAAACACGTATCTAATTCTCACAGAGGCCGTTCCTGAACTGGAGTCCCACAAGTGAGATAACGCGATATACCTAAGTATATCTACAATTCAGATGAGTCGTTGAAGTACACCGAAGCATCACTCCACGACTGTAGACCGTTTGAGACACACTAAGCGTAATCCACGGGGAGTTACCGAAGTGACATGCTGTCAGGGCTGCTTGATGTTGACCCTGGCAGGAGTTTCCATTCAATCACTGAAGATCACAGAATTGAAACTTCTCATAAATGTTCTGGCAGATTGCTAAGATCTGCGTAGGACTCTAGAATATATCACTTGTGCCCTAATTGATGAACAACAAGCGATGTCATGTCAAGTGTTCCTATGAGATCTTGATGAATCTCGTGGCTCTAGACTCAATTAGTGCATTTTGGTTTTCCTGAGCGGAGACTAGGGAGAGGGTCTCTTTCTTCAATACCAACGATCTCTAAGAGAAAGTCGATAGATTATGTAGGGTTCCCAGTGAGAATGAAACAAATCCCTTTTAAGAGGAATTGAGTGGCTAGAAGGTTTAGTGTAGTGCGTCACTGGGTCCATGACGTCTTTGTCTTCAATACCAGTGTCATCTAGTGACAACCAGTAGCAGATGAATCGAACCCGGTTTCTGCCCTAAGGTTGAATATGGAGGGCTATTTCTTTTCACCCTTTTTCATTACATTTCTTTTTAATTCTTCAACCCCTTCTTTCTCCTTTCTCACATTACTCCTTTTTTCAATCATACCTAAGGACTTCTAATACTAACTATTTGTGATGTCCTTGGGTAGATCCCTCCGGCTCTGGCGGATCATAGGACGGATTTCCTATCCTTAGACACCTTATAACTCCATGACTGTCCTAATGTTGCCATAAAACCATTTTTCTTGAAAATCTCTCAAGGTGTTTTTGATAGAAAACATGTTTGGAACACTTCGAGAGTTTTATATTTTCAGAAATACTCCCCCTTCACATGTGCTTATATGTTTTGACAAAAATCTGCACATAGAGGGTAGAGTTCGCACTTTTTGAATTGATCGACTTTTAATGAACAAGACCGATTCGAGACACGTTTACATCACTAGAGAACTAGTTTGAAATTATCACCCGTCCTGGTCAAGTCATAGAAACTTTCTCGAGATGGTACATGATTCCTCGTTAATTCATTGGTTTCAACTGAGTCGAGCTCTTTTTGAGATTCAAACAACGATCAATAAAACTTTTTGATCACATTTATATCACGTCTCCTCCCCTCAAAAATAGCATAATCGTGATATTTTTGATATCCACGGATTAAAAAACATTTGTAGAATGTTTTGGGGAGACAAACGGATTTGATTTAAGCATGAATTTGGAACATTTTTGTTTTATACTCCCCCTTTAATAAAGCATAATCAATTAAAGGGTTTTAGAGGGAGTTATCTTAAGCACAAAATATTTTGAAAGATTTTGAAAAATCTTTTTGAACAATCTTGAAAAGGTGCTCAAGATGATGATGATTTCTCACCAGTTTAAAATGTAGTGCACTGAAGCGTACACTAGTGATTTTCATTAAAAAAAAACGAGTTTTGATTTGTAAATAATCAAAAGTCATCATTTTGGTCCGGGTTTCGTACTGATGTATACGAAAACCATTTTTGAAGAAATTTTGAGAAACGACATCTTTTAGAAAATAATTAAAGAAATCTCGCTCAAGCATCTGTACATGCCCGTATCATTGTTGAATGACATTTCTAGAAACGTACAGAATATCGATTATACAAGAAACATGTCGTGAGAAGAATATTTTTGGATTTTTGATTTTTTATTGTTTTTGTATTTTTGAAAGTTTTATATTTTTATATTTTGCTTTTGTTGGTTTTTCAAATTTTGTATTTTGTTTTTCAGAAATATTTACAGCGAAGCTTTTTGGAAAATCATTTTCAAGAAGATTCGAGAAGACGTTCTAACTCCTCAGGGGTTAGGCTTCGCATTCCAATTCGTCGAACTAAATAGTCAAACCTTTCTTTTGGAAGGGCTTTAGTTAATAGATCGACGAGTTGGTAATCAGTCTTCACGAAAAATAATTCAACAGTACCATTTTCGACGTACTCTTTGATGAAGTGGTAGCGGACTCTAATATGCTTAGTCTTTGAGTGATGAACAGGATTGCATGATATGGCTATGGCACTTTTCGAGTCACAATACATAGGTATTTTATCGAAAGTAAAGCCATAATCTGTGAGTTGTGTTCTCATCCATAGAACTTAAGCACAACACGCAGATAGAGACACATACTCAGCTTCAGCGGTTGAAAGTGCAGTGCAATCTTGTTTCTTTGAAGACCAGCTTACTAACTTTTCACCTAAAAATTGTGCTCCTTCGGATGTACTTTTTGCTGTAACTTGATCACCTGCGTGGTCCGCATCTGAAAAGGCAATTAGATCAAATCCGGATTCCTTCGGATACCAAAGTCCCATGTGAATGGATGTCTTCAGGTACCGAAAGATCCTTTTAACCTCTTTGAGGTGCAGTTCGGTAGGCTTTGCCTGAAACCGTGCTAATAAGCAAACAGCAAAATGAATATCTGGTCGACTAGCAGTGAGGTACATGAGAGAACCAATCATGCTCCGATATTTCTTTGGATCAATAGGTTTCCCAAACAAATCAGCTCCAATTTTTGGTGAAGTTACTATTGGTGTTCCGACCGAATCACAATTATCCATACCATGATTTTTCAAAATCTCAGTTGTGTATTTAGCTTGGTTTATAAAAATTCCACGAGGGGACTGATGTATTTGTAATCCAAGAAAGAATTTTAGTTCCCCCATCATGGACATTTCAAATTTGCTTTTCATGAGATTTTCAAAGTGTTTTGAAAGATTCGGATTAGTGGACCCAAAGATGATGTTGTCCACGTAAATCTGAACAATCAAAATGTCGTTTTTGCATTTTTGTGTAAACAAGGTAGGATCAACTGTTCCTTTGGTGAAATTGTTTTGGATAAGGAAAGAGGACAGTTCGTCATACCACGCTCTCGGAGCTTGTTTCAAACCATAGATTGCCTTTTTGAGTTTGTAGACGTAGTCTGGATGTTCCAAGTCGATGAAGCCTTCTGGCTGACTCACGTACACTTCTTCTTTTAGAGTTCCATTCAAGAACGCGGTCTTAATGTCCATCTGATAAACCGTGATGTTTTTGTGAGCTGCATAGGCTAAGAAAATCCTGACTGCCTCAAGTCTAGCTACCGGCGCGAATGACTCTTCAAAGTCTATCCCTTCCTCTTGTCTGTATCCTTTGGCCACAAGACGAGCTTTGTTGCGAATGACAGTCATTTCTTCATCCCTTTTGTTCTTCCATAACCATTTGAGATCAATGACGCGAACGTCAATGGGTCTTGGAACCATTTCCCAAGATTCATGAAGACGGTATTGAAGAAGTTCCTCCTGCATTGCTTCTATCCATGCGGGATCTGCCATTGCCTCCCGAATGTTTTTCGGTTCAATATTGCTAATTGAGCAAAGGTAAATGCACAAGTCGCAATCGGTGGCAAGTTGACGTCTCGTCTGAATTGGCCTTGAAGGTTCACCAATAACTTGTTCAATTGGGTGGTCTTTTGTCCACTTCAGAGTAGAAGGATACCATTGGTTAAACGTATGCGAGTTAGATGGTTCTCGTAAGCTTGAAGATGATTCAGCTGATTCCGTAGCAAACGGGTTTTCAAATAAGTCTTCATCTAACGTTGCATCGTTCTGGTTTTGGTTTTGCTCATCAACTGCTGGTAGAACGGGTACAATAACTGTAGTAGATGTAGATGATGTAGATGGAGTTGGTGCATTGGTTTCGACCGTAGTAGATGCATATTCTGTTGGTGGTGGAGGATGATTTTGAGCGGGTGCAGCGGAGTGATGGTTTGATGCATTTGTCGAAGTTCCACCATAGTATTCATCGAACATTAACTCGAAGAAATTCTCCCATTCTTGTTCTTTAGGATTGTCAAACGAAGTTGATTGAGCTCTTTGAGGTACGAGTCCTGAACTGATGTGCCCAGAAGTCTGTCGGTTTAGTGCGGGTTCTAGAGCGAGTCTCTCAGAAGCCATTTGTGAAAGTTCATCAAATTTCACATTCATCGTCTCCATGATCCTCCTAGTTCTTCTGTTATACACCATGAATGCCCCCGAGTTATCTGAATATCCAATGAAGATTCCAATATCACCTTTTGCTCTCAGTTTACCTAGATCTTCTTTGTCGTTCGTTGGATAGCACAAAGCGCCAAACACGTGAAAGTAAGAGATATCAGGTTTTCTGTTGTTCACAAGCTCATACGGGGTTTTATTGAATCTTGGATGGATTAGGGATCGGTTCTGAGTGAAACAAGCAGTGGCAACAGCATCAGCCCATAGAAATAACGGTGCACTAGAATAAATTAGCATTGTGCGAGCAGCTTCTACAAGAGTACGATTTCTTCTTTCAACTACCCCATTCTGCTGTGGAGTTCTAACAACTGATGTCTGATGTGTGATTCCAACATCTTCAAAATAAGTTCTTAACTCCTGATTAGTGAATTCTGTGCCGTTGTCTGTTCTTACAACTCTTACTGGAGCTTGAAGAAGTACTTGAATACGTTTCAGGAAGGTGATGATGATGCCTGGTGCTTCGTCTTTTGATCTCAGAAACTTAACCCATGTATATCTCGAATAATCATCGATGATAACAAGAATATACTTTTTCCCGTTAATGATTTCAACTCTCATTGGGCCACATAAGTCCATGTGCAACATATGCAACTTTGCTTCCGAACTAGGTACGGATTTGGGTTTATATGATGTTTTTTTGCTTTTTCCTTGTTCGCATGATGGACATAAGTGATCCTTGGTGTATTTGAACTTTGGAAGTCCGTTGATGATGTTGTCTTTGGCAAGATTGTTGATGGTGTCGAAATTGAGATGGGATAACCTTCCATGCCACAACCAGGACTGTGTTCCAGATGCTCGTGTCATAAGACATATTGGTGATGAAGAGGCCATTTGATTGATGTCGATAGCATACAAGTTTGTATCACGATTCCCAGTTAAGAGATCAGTGCCATCCAAGTTTCTAACGAAGCAACCATTTTTCCTAAAAGCAACCTCTAAATCTGCATCACAGAACTGCCCGACTGAGAACAAATTGTGTCCCAACCCTTGGACATAGTAAACCCGAGTGATCAAATAATTTCCAAAAGGTAGATCTCCATAACCCATGATAGCTGCTACATGATCATTTCCGAAACGTACGGTTCCCATGAATTGCCAGACGAAATTGATCAGCAGCTTCAGATTCCCGGTCATGTGCTTGGAGTAACCCGAGTCGACGATCCAAAGACATATTTCGATAACCTGCCAATCACAGAAGAAGAAGATTTTGGAAACCGTTTTGATTTTGGTTCCTTTGGGTTAGAGGTAAAATCCTGATCACACTCATAGAAGTTGTCTATATGTAAGACAGGTGCATCACTCATTCTACCATTCTCGAGTGTGAAAGTTCTACCAGTGGGTTTCCAAATGTCATCCCTAAAGTAAACATTATGCTCCCTATCAGTAGTGTAAAGCCTAAGTCTCGCAACTAGTCTTCCTATTTGTTTAGCATAAGTTCTTTTGGGAACATTCTTCTTAACAGGCTTAACAATCTCATTCTTAGAAACACAATCATCATGAACATTAGTGAAAGATTTCTTGCAAGTTAAACAAACAGATTCAACAGATTCATTAAACTTAGCAGATTTCATAGGTTCATTACATTAAGATGAAATGTCTTTCTTATTACAAAGCGGTAAATTCCTAGGGTGTTCTTCTACTTTCTTCTCTTTATTCAAACGACTACTCTTAGAGGCAAGCGAGACTCTATTGTTCCTTGTATTGCTCTTAGGCTTTAGTCTGCTGCTCCTAGAGGTGCTTTCTAGTCCTGTAGAAGGTAAGGCACACTCATTAGGATTAACATTTTTATCTAGAGAAGTGGTTTCAGCTTTCCTAGTCTCTTTAGAGTGCTTTTCTAAACTTATGTCGTTTGTTCCATATGTTTTAGATGTGGAGGCAGACGCATTAGTGGTACTCATCTTAAAAAGGCCAGGAGCTAAAACTTTTGGTTTCTCGATAACCGCTTTTCCCTTATCAACATTTTGTTTAGGTAGGGCAGGTGGAGTGACTGGTTTTGATGAAACATTTTTCTCATTGACTTTTGGAGGAGGCATAGAAACAGACATTTTTGGTTTGGAAATCGGTTTGGGAACATTTGCTTTCTCCGCAGTCAATGGTTTTTTAATCACAGTATCCACTGCCTTTCCTTTTTGACTTTCCTGCTGAGCCCTCAAAAGATCATTTTTCGCTTTCATGTCATTGTAGGCACGCTCATACGACAGTTTGTCATACTTGCATTCCTCAGTTTTGCGATCAAGTTGTTTAAAATATGAGACATTTTCTTTTTCAAGTTTTTCAAGAGCTTTTTCATTTTTTGAAACAATTTTGGAGGTCTCAGACTGGAGTCTTTCATGATCTTCAACATAATATGTTTGCAAAATGATAGACATAATATCAGTAGTCAGAACATCTTTGAAGAGAGAATCATTTAAGTTTTCCAAAACTTTGATTTGTTTAACATAGTCATTAACTTGCTTTACCAGGGATTTATGGTCCTTGACAAAGTCAGTTGTTTCTTTCAAAAATGCTTGTTCAAAATGAATTACCCTTGCACTGATGGCATTCAGCTGAGGGGCAATTTGAGTTTCAAAAAACTTTCTTTGTTCGATGTCAAAACTAGAGAACCAGTTGTTAGGAGTAATAGTGGTTTTAGTTTTAACAATGTCGTGAAGATCCACAATTCTAGTTTTCACATTTTCTAAAATACTTCTCGCATCACTTGTGTTAAAAGGATTGTTTGAAGACATTTGTTCAATATTCGAAAGAGAATTTGAGACAACAACTAGTTTTGAAACAGATTTTGAAACAGGTGTTGACTCTTTGTTTGAAACACTTGGTGTGATGGAAAAATTTGACTTTTCTTTTTGATTAACAAAAGTAATTCCGTTAATTTTGTTCCATTTGTTATAATCAATTGGTTTGATTTCCGAATTCTTTTGTTTCATTTTTGATCTACTCTCCTCAGATAGTTCTAACGTTTCAAGAGAATCACGAACAATAATGGGTTCATGTAAAACATTTCCATTGTTTAACACATTCTGAGATTTCTGAGCTTTCTTGAGGAACGAAGAAGGGTCATTACCAAGTGCCATTCTATTATTAGTATGAAAACGCGGATTTACTTGATTAGAAAGCATCTTGATTGTTTGAGCAGAGTGACCCGTTTTAAGAAGCAAATTTTTCAAAGTTTGGATTTTTTCATTTTTATCAAGAATTTCATCAAGAAGAGAATCTTCTCGTTTTGAAAAATCAGTAATCAACTGCTTCTTCTCTTTTTCAAGATTAGAAAACATTTCTTTTTATTTAGAAAGTTGGTTATTTAAATCAGAAATTTCCTTGTTTAAAGATTTAATTTTTAAGTTCAAATTCACATCAAGTGTGTTATACTTGATTTGCAAAAGTTGTTCTTTAGAAACCAAATTTCGATAACCAATTTCTAATTCTGATTCTTTGTTTTTCTGAAATTCAAAGGCTTTTGCGTTCTCCTTGTAACTCTCAAGCTCAACGGTAAATTTAGCATTCGCGGCTTTAACTTCACGATTGACCTTTTTGACTTTTTCGATTTCAATGCCACAGTTATTGATTAATGATTCAAAATAAGCACGTGTTTCCTCATCAGTCTCAGTATTTTGTGCCACACAGTCTCCACTAGGATCCACATCTGGAGTCTCAGAGTTAGTATTGCTACAACTCGGATTGTCCAGGTATGTATCATAAGTAGGTGCTGATGTCACAGAATGCTGTTCGTCATGAGTAAACACATCAAATATGACATTGTTATAGTATGGATCAATGATTGGTACCTCAGATACTGCGTTGGCGTCATAGACAGGAGGTGCGTCAGAATCAGTGTCGTACTTAGTCTCCTGAAGATTTGCCATGAAGATGCAGTTTGCATTGAGTTCCTCGAGGTCTTCCAAATCATCCATAATAGCCATAAAGTCATGTTCCTCAGCACTCAATTGAAGTCCAGATTGTTCCTTTTGTACCAACATGATAGCTTTCTGAAGATACGCAAGATCCTTCTTTTTCGGCTTAGTTGGATGATTCGCGCAAAACAGTCAAGCTAAATCACTCAAGCCTACCACTTGTGAATGGCAGACCGTATTCAGCTTAAAATTGCTCCAATACGAATGCAATGAAGATCAGGAGAGTATAGTGTTTCCCCAGGTCGTTAAGTCCCAACGAGCTGTGCGAGAATAGTCAAACGTGTAGTGATCGAGAGATTTGAACGGGAAAAGAGATTTGAAGATGATTATAACTAAGGAAAAAGCCCATAAACTACAGGGGCTTAAATGCAAATTAAAGAAAGTTTAAAAAGATAAAATCTATTAAATAAACGCTATCACTATATTTAAAATGATGAACGTTTAAAACTTAAAACTAAAAACTTACGTTTAAATTAAAATTACGTAAACGTGCAAAATAAAAAGTGAAAATTACACAAGATAAATCCTAAAAATATGAAAAATACATTTTTACAATCCTAATGATAAAAGAAAACTTATAGAAAAAGAAAATTATATTTATGACTATTTAATTAATTATTATTAATTAAAAACTATTTTTAACTATTTAATAATTACCTAAAATACAAGAAATTAGGAAATAAAGCTATAAAAATAAAATTATGAATTGGAAAAGTCTAAAATATCAAAATAGAAT
>BPTQ01000002.1:177106638-177170940 GCA_019973895.1 Chrysanthemum seticuspe | reverse complement strand
TTAACGAGGATTCGGCAGATCTTAATTAAGATTTGAAAGTGCCAAATGCCAATTTTCGTTTGTACGTCTTAAGTCTGACCACTGATCGTTCTTACTGAACGGATTAGAAGTGCAAAGAGTTCTTGGTCTTGGCCTCTGGTATTGCCTTCACCACCTTTAACGATCGAGAGTCTCGTGTGGTGAACAGGGTGGAGGCTTAAAAAGTTTTACAAGAAGCTCTGAACTATCAGTAAGTCTAGTGGTACAACCAAAACAGCTAAGAAACTTATTTGTCTAAGGAAGAGTATTAAGAGTTTGTCTTAGCAAATAAGGAACACAGCCAACACCACTCGGAGAAATACCAAGTGGGACAGCAACCACATGTACACATGTTACACCATTACTATAGGCATTACCCTCAACAAACAAAACACCAAGCTCCTTAAGTAAACTAATACTAGGATTAGTCTTGAGTAAATTGCTGGGGAGTTTAAAAAGGTTAATGGGTGGTGTCGGGCTGAGTAGAAGTATATTGGTTGTAATGACGACACTTATAACACCTCCAAGAGTGGTTCCTAAACTCACAGTTAGGCCTTTGTGCAAACAGATACTTGTCAAAAGACCATTGTGAGTCCTGAAACCTTTACTGGTTTAAGGTATAATAAGTGTACTGGTGGGTGTTGTTAGTAAAACAACACTCTTGACACCTCCAGGGGTAAAGTCGAGACTAACAATTTGTCCCTTAGGTAAAGGAACATTGTCAATGCTGATAGGTATAGTGCTGGTTGGAGGTGTCACGGTTTACTGAGGTTGAGGAGTCGTTCGGGTTGTTCTGAGAATAGATCTCGAAGACCTCAATGACTTTTCTCCACTCCTCAAGTTATTTTGATATGAAGTATTATAAGGGTCAAAAAGAACACATGTAACACCCCCAGGAGTACTACTAATAGTTACAGTTGGAAGGCCAAAACTGTTTAGAAGTGAGGGTGTTACAGGGCAGTAAGGTTTAAGTGTACTCTTTAGGTACCTTCTTAACGATCGACTTCTCGTCCGACGCCGGAAGGTTGACATTGATAATCATCATGAGGACCCCCACAATGTACACAAGAAAAACTGGGAATATTATGAAGTATAGTTTTATTGAACTCCTCACCTCTTTTCAGTAACTCCAGAAGCTCTAGATAAGAGTCTTGTTGGGCTTGCTGAGGAGTTGGAGTCATTTGGCACTGTGGAGGTTGGTCGTGATATGGATAGTCGTAACTGTTACAAGGAAATGGATTCCCTGTTTAACAATCAGAGCTGAAATGGGGACCTCCACAGTTCTCACAACAAAATGATTGTTGTGGGTGGTCATGTGAATAATATGGAATTTGGTCATTTCCAAAGTCCTGAGTGTTACCAGAAAACTGTTCATAGACAAACGTGTTTCCGGATTGACACTCAAATCCTTGGTGAGAACCTCCACAATATTCACAGCAGTAATGTTGGTTATATGAAGATGAGTCGGGCTGTGGTGGGTAATTGGAAAAATTTGAGGGGTCGTTAAATGAGTTCTGATTAGGATCATAATCAAATGAATTCCTCGAACCACAAAACAAACAACTCCCATTACGGATATCATTACCACATTGTACACATGTACACCAACGACAGGGTGAACCATAAAGAGGCTCACCACAACCGACACAAGGAATAAACGATTCTGTTTGAGAATTATGAGAAGGAATCTGTTTATTCAAAGAATCGACAAAACCAACATGGTGATCTGAATGACTATCAAGTCTCGAAGAACATTTTGAAAAATTCGGAGGTGGGACAAGTGGTGTGCTCTGAGAGCTAGCAATTTCCACCACTTCCGTTATGGTCTCCGGTTCTGGTTCTTGAGAAACGTGAAGATTAGGCAAGTCATTCTTGCTAGTCACCAGTCTGAATTCTGCATGTTTGCTTTTAACCGTAAACCGTGAAAGTTTAGAATTAATTCTAGACGGCTTAGGAGCAATTGAGGGATTAGATATTTGGATAACCGTAGGTTGGACGTATTTAGCACCTCCATTATTAGATGGAAGTACCTGGTCCTTTGTCACCCCGGTTTCTCTTTCCATTTCCCTACGCAGAATCAATGGATCATCACGAACAACACGAATTCTTGACATTTGTGATAAAGACTGAAGCTTTTTAGCTTCGTCCCAGAATTCGTCCTCGAGAGATTCCATGAGAATAGAAGTTTAGAATCAAATGGATAAAGGGTAAAGGGATAAAGAATCAAAAAGGGTAGGAGGGTAAAGAGGAATATTTTTGGTATTTTTGAAAAACATGATGTAAAAACTAAGAATGAAAAATCTTTTTGGGTTTTTGATTTTATAAAAGAAATTATAAACCTATAGATGGTATAAACAAAGAGTGATGTCAAATCACTAATCTGCTAAACGTAAGACTATTAGCACTGCTCCCCGGCAGCGGCGCCAAAATTTGATTCGCGCAAAACAGTCAAGCTAAATCACTCAAGCCTACCACTTGTGAATGGCAGACCGTATTCAGCTTAAAATTGCTCCAATACGAATGCAATGAAGATCAGGAGAGTATAGTGTTTCCCCAGGTCGTTAAGTCCCAACGAGCTGTGCGAGAATAGTCAAACGTGTAGTGATCGAGAGATTTGAACGGGAAAAGAGATTTGAAGATGATTATAACTAAGGAAAAAGCCCATAAACTACAGGGGCTTAAATGCAAATTAAAGAAAGTTTAAAAAGATAAAATCTATTAAATAAACGCTATCACTATATTTAAAATGATGAACGTTTAAAACTTAAAACTAAAAACTTACGTTTAAATTAAAATTACGTAAACGTGCAAAATAAAAAGTGAAAATTACACAAGATAAATCCTAAAAATATGAAAAATACATTTTTACAATCCTAATGATAAAAGAAAACTTATAGAAAAAGAAAATTATATTTATGACTATTTAATTAATTATTATTAATTAAAAACTATTTTTAACTATTTAATAATTACCTAAAATACAAGAAATTAGGAAATAAAGCTATAAAAATAAAATTATGAATTGGAAAAGTCTAAAATATTAAAATAGAATTTTCAAAACTATTTTTGTATTTTTCTGATTATTTTTCTATTTTTTATGAATTTTAAACTATTAAAAACTAATTAAATTATTAAAAATTACAAAATAAACTATGAAAAATATGGAAAATTACTTTTTTTACTTTTTATATTTATCTAAACCTAAGAAAATTGAAAAATTATTTTTTTGAACCTTTTCTTAATTAATTTGAATAAAAGCTATTTAAAAATACCTAAAAATAGAATTAAATAAGGAAAAATAGAAAACAAAGCTAGAAAAATATGAAAAATTCAAGGAAAATCTAAAATTAAATTCTGAATCTATAAAAAATATAAAAACAAGGGGCTATGTGTAAAAATTTGGGATTGTGGTACAAACTGCTTATGAATAAGCTAAAGAAAATAAGCTAATAAGGGAATTAAGCTACCACATTTCTACAGAAGCTAAATACTACTAAAACAAGCTACTTCCAACTGATCCTAGCTACCCCTAACCTTCTACAAGCTCTGTCTCATGAACTATGCAAACTGAAAAGTTTTTCAACTCAGTTCCTAACCCCAACTATTGAGCTTATCTAAGTGCTTATCAGAAAAGCTTATGAGAAAACTAGTAATGCAGTCCTCAAGACTACCTGGCAAGCTACAAATAGACCCAATATGAGACCTAGATAAGCTCAGAGGAACTCACGGCAAGTTCTGCAAATTCTGCACAAACTCTGTGCAGCTTAATTGCTCTGCACAGGGCATTTTAGCGCCTAATCACCAGCTTTTTTGAGGCTTTTAAAAATTTAACAAAATTCTACAAAAATGCTAAATAGAAAATAGACCAGCCTAAGTTTTAAAATCACCAAGTCACACTTAATTTGGCTTAGAATTGAGCTCATGAAAATTCCTATTAGCCTGGCTCAGAAACTGACCTTGCAATATTTGACTTTTGAAAAAGAGTTGGGAAGTTGACTTATTTGAGATTTGGACTAACTTTGTAGACTGACCTAGGTGTATTATGAGGATATGAAATTAGAACAAGCTATGTTCATGACATCTGAACACAAAACCAGTTCATGCTTTTCCAAAACTTCAACACACAAGACAGTGAGATAGAAATTATGCAATGTTGACTATCAGTGTTTGAAGGCCCAAGTTTAAGACCACAATGAGTCAAATTAAGATAAGCAAGCCTAGGAGTACTAGTTTTAACCTCTGCACAGGACTCTAAGACAGAATTAACAGTCAATCCAAACACCCTTTTTAAAGACTGATAAGAATTTAAACTGATCCAACTTATTAACAAGCTAAAGCCAATGATCAAACTAAGTTCATATGCTATAATTAACACTAATTAAACAGACTTAAACCATAGATAACCACAGATACATACACAAGAACAGTATGCAATTTTGAGTAAAAATTGGAATAGAGAATGCTACTCACAAGTATCTCAATTGTTTGCAGGCCAGAACCAAACACAAAACTATGCTACCCTAAGCTATTTCCAACCCATTTCAGTCACTGCAACAACCCAAGATCCAATTTCCAGTTTTAGCTCCCAAGTTGACTTTTGTTGACTATCAAGTGAAAATGATTGAAACTGCTTCCAAAGCTTGTCAAAAGCTTAAATAAGCTTGATTAAACTTGTTTAAGTGAGGAAAGAAGCTATAGGAAGCTTAAACATAAGATCATGAATTTGCAAATTCCAACAGTGAGCACCAACATGTGAAATATAAATGAGACTTTGAATTAAACCTTAAAACTGGATTGCACATGTTAAACAACTGAGTTTAATACATAAGAGCCTGAAATTACATCTTTCAATCTAAACTACAACATTTTATTTAAAAACGACATAAAGAAAAAAATTTTAAAAACTAACTACTCTTGTTTCCTCAATCTTCTTCCTCTTTTATACTTCAAAACTCTTCCACGTGTCCTTATGACTGTTTCCCACCACCCTATTGAGCCAATGGGTGAGCAGAGGTCAATTTGGCCATTTGATGATTTTGGCGGGAAAGATGTGATTTGACTGTTGTGGACTTTTTGACTGCAACTAGGGGGGGGGGGTGATAAGTAGGGGTGATGATGGGTAGGGGATAAGGTGATAAGGCATTGGTGATTGTGATTTGGTGAGGTGTTGCAGAGGAGCACAGGGCAAGTGGGGAAGGAGACACATGTGGGAGGGAAAAGCTGCTAGTTGACTGGATTTGACCAAGGGGTCAAAAAGGTAAGGGTCCAAAAGGGTTTAAGGCAGGGGGTCATAATTGGTTAGGGTCCAAATTAGTTTAAGGTTTAATAATAGGGACCAATGTTGTAAAATCTGAAAATCAAGGGACCTTAACTGCCAATTCTGAAAAGTTGCTCCAAGGGTTGAAAGTGACAATCTCAAAAAGTATAAGGACCAATTTTGCCATTTTGCAATTTTCCAGGGGCCATTTCTGCCAATTTTCAAACTTGGAGGACCAAACTTGTAATTTTCTCAAACTTTTTATATTTTTCACCAAAGGACTAAATTTGACAACTTATGATTTTAAAAGGACCTTTGGTGACTTTTCTTTTGAAATTTTGACTCAGGGACTATTTTTGACAATTTTAGAAACTTGGGGGACTAAAACTGCCAATTATGCAAACTTTATACGTTTTTCACCAGATTTTGATATTTTTGCATTTAAAACACATAAAACACTTATTTGTGATATTTTTATCATTTTGATGCATTTCTGAGTGTTTTCAGATGTTTTTGCAGTCTAATTGGTACAAAAATGATGAGTATTTAGACACTCATCATTGGACAATTCCTTGCCATGTGACCCAATCCTTAACAGTTATAACACGTAACCTGATTACCCTGATTCACATTTCCATAATTCCCAACGACTGGAGCTGCAACATTCCCATTCTGATTACCCACTGCTCTATTCCCAACATTCTGACCCATCTGATTACCTTGATTCGGAACCGCTTGATTACCCATGCGAAATCCAGTAGCATATCCCTGTGGGTTCACATTAACTCCAACCATTTGTCTTTGATTACCCATGTTCACACCCGGCTGAGCAATTTGCCTGTTGCGAGTGTTTGATGAAATCCGTTGGTTGTTGTTAGTTGGTGTGGAATAGCGACCTCTGAATGCTTTACCCAATAAAGAGAATACTTAAGACAAAGCTTCTTCTGGTTCCATTTCAAGATCAGTGATTCCTTGTTCCTGGTAATGTTGTTGTTCAGGTGGATAGTTTTGTTGTTGAGGGATGTATTGCTGCAAGTTGTTGTTAGTGGAAGATGATGAAGCTTGTTGTTGTGTATTCACTGGAGTTTGAGTCTTTGCAATGAGTGCCAATGGATCATGATTCTGTGCTAATCTTTCTTGCCTGACTTCATTCACTTCATTTTGGTTTTGTTTCAGAAAATCGTTGAGTTGATCAAAGTTCACTTGATGTAAGTCTTTTGTTTGGTTGACAATAGTGACATATCGTCCCCATTCTTCTGGTAGATTGTTCAAGAACTTGATGTTGCTCATGATAGTTCTGGGTGTCAACTTGTTTCTGATCAGCTCATTTATTAGAGTACAGAACCTTCCATAGTAGGATTCAATGGATTTTCCTGGAGTAGATGTAAACTTCTCCCAAGCAGTTAGCAGCTTGTTCTCTGTATCTTGTTGACCAATTTCAGTTCCATGACAAAGCCGTCTAACACGTTCCCACATATCGAAAGCAGTTTCACAACTGTCTACAGCAGCAAAGATGTCTCTTGGTAAACCCAGTTGGACAATATGAATTGCCATGTCATCTGCTTCGACTTTCTTCTGATCTTCTTCAGAGTATTCCGATTCTTTTTGAAGACGAAAAAATGGTGGGACGGGAGGTGTTGCATCAGCATTTCCAGGGTCTTGGACTTGTCGAGGTATGAAGGGTCCATCCTGAATGGATTTGATCATCAATTTTCCATTAGGTTTTGTCTTGATGTAACGAAGCATTCGACTTGTCCATTGAAGATAACCACCTTTTTCCAACATAGGAGGACGGTTTTCGGCACCGGCTGCATGAATGTCTTGTTGAGTTGCCATTGATGAAGGTATGGTCAGATAAAGTTGATGTGGGATCGATTCAACGATAAAAGAGTTGTGGTTGATGAAGATTAAGCTCGGTTGTTGTAGTGAAAATTTGGTTTAAAAACTTAAGAACCTCAATAACTTCTTTTCGGAGCGTTTTTAGGACTTGAAGGTTGACCCATTCTCACGGTCGTTTTGATGGGTAGAACGCTGAAAACGGAGTTACGGTTCAAAAGTTATAGCCGTTTGAAGTTTTGATCACAATCTTACTCGTAAAACTGTTCTTATGCGTAGAGATGAGTGCTTATGCGTAGGATCTTATGCGTAGGAATCCTTATGCGTAAAGAGCTTAGGCGTAGAAATCCTCATGCGTAGAAATGCAAGTTAAGCGTAAACTTAAGGTTAAACGTAAGTCTTATGCGTAAACGTTAAGCGTAGAAGTAGAGTACCTTACGCGTAAGAGTTAACTTATGCGTAGAGTGCTTACTCGTAAGCTGTTTGCTTATGCGTAAGAGTTGGTTTAAAACCAAAAATACTTTACACTGTCACAGCGTAAAAGATATCCGAAAGTCGAAGTGTTCCACACACTTATCTAAGTGAGGGAAGCACTGAGTCACCTTTGTTGCACGAAGATTCGTTACCAAAAAGTTATGCGTAGAAAACTAGGGTTTTGACTTTCTTACCCGTAAGATTAGGGTTTTGACTTACGCGTAAAAAATGTCCAATGATTCAACCAATTTCTTTTGCACAGATAGCCTTAAAAACACTCAAATAACAAGATTGTTTTGACCAAAAACACCCAAAATACTTTTTGTGCTTACGCGTAGAAATGAACAACGAACTAAAAACTCGTTTAAAAACGATGTAAAACACATAAAGTTTCGAACTTTTTTCCAAAACTAGAATCTTTAACACTATATAAACCTTAGACCATAAGAATCTTGAAGATTTAAGTGCAAAAATTAAAGTTTTATGCGTGAATTGTTGGACCTTACTTTTATCAACCTTATCACAAACCCAACACTTATACCACAAGATGAACACGTGAAACCACAAACACAATATGCGTAAATAAGAAAGAAAGAAAGATGAGATGGTGACTTGAATATAAGATATGTTATGCGTATGTATGTGAAGAGATAAGATAAACACAATAACTTGTATATTGCAAAGGAAGAACACACACACACACACTTTCAAGCACACCCCTCAAATGAGACTTTGAGGGGTTTATATAGTACAAGACAAAGGATGCCCTAAGGCTTGGCCATGGGCCGAATATGGGCTTGGACATGGATTGGGTTACAAGAACTTATTCAAGGCTAGCTTAACCTAACTATTAGTCATTTAGCTTAGCCCAATCCACGAGCCCGTTGACTATTCTATCACGATATCTAACACGCGTTACAAAGTTCCTAAATGTGAATGACCATCACTTCTAATAAAAACTATTAAGGCTAACATTAACTTTTGAGGTTTTGAAGATCATAAGGGGAAGTACTTGTACTTTTGAGCAAAACTTTGAAAGTAAAAGTTTTGACTAGTTTTACTCAAAAGTAAGAAGCTTTCGCTCCTTTTATAAGGATTGTGGCACTGAAGCGTACCACAGGGTCCTTTCATTACAAGTACGGGTTGTACACTGCTATGTGTGCACAAACCATAGTCAAATATAGATCACACATCCAAATATTTAATGAAAGAAAGAACAAATCAAGGAGTACCAGGAAGTCCGTTAATAACACCAGGAGTTCTGTCTGGATTTTGGTAGCCTGTTAGAGATATGCTTTGACGTCCACCCACGAAACTCTCCAAAGTCCTCATCTAATCCCGACGAAATAACCTTTCATCAATCCTGGTGATGAACTTCTTCACATCCCTCCTTTCCCTAGAATTCCACCTCTTCTTTGACCCTATGCCTTCATGAATCTCTTTTAACCGATATGCCAAACCATCATGAACCTTCTTCAGTGTATGATCACAAAACTTGTGAAGCTCCTTGCACGCCATGAAGCAGTTTCGGTGAAGTTCACTGCGGTAAACTACCCCAAATGGTTTCTTAATGATGGTGTACTGAGAAAGATGGTTGATATCAGGAAGATCTAGTTGTGGTTTAGTGAGATTGACCTGTTTCTGGTACGATTCCACGGCAAGTTGAATATCTTCGACACGTTCCTGGATCACGATGCTTCTGATGAATATTAGCAATGACTTGATGTACTAGAGCTGAATGTTGGTGGAGAATTGTCGTATTCGTCCTTGTACCTTGGCAAGGTACATATCTTCATTGTCATTGAGCGACAATCTCGGGAAATCCGCTTCAGAAAAGTCATATTCCTGTTCGTCTTGGCGTTTGACTACTATTTTCTTCAAGAATGTGTAGTCCCACTTCGAAGACAGGGTAACATGCATTATTGCAACGATCCGTTCTTCACTGAACACTTCCTTTTTCGATATAAGTACCTGGCAGCTTCTGTAGTAGATTCTTATTCGTTCTGGCCAATAATGAATCCCATACAGTGCATCGAGGTCATACTTTTCCACATGATCAACAAACATATGTGTGGCTTCTTCTTCGATGGCTATGTTGTTTGAGTAGATTGCTGCCGGGAATGGGAAGGTAAGTGAGGTAGCTTATTTTGTGCTAACATCGCTACCGTGTAGAAGAAATTCCATGTCATTATTGAAGAAATAACGATAGGGAATCTTTGGTTGATCAAGTCGGCCAATGGTAGGTAGTGGCTTAGTCCAGTCGGTGTAGTATGGAGCCTTGTCTGGTCTGGTGAAGTCGATATTCGATTCAGGGTTGAGCCAATCAATGTTGTTGGACATGGCTCGTGCAATGTTGTCGAGATGATATTCGACTTCAATTGCACTGGAAGAGCTGTCCTTAAGCAGTTGAAAATCGTCGTTCTTGATTCGTTTCAACTCTACTTTCGTCATATTTTTCACCTTGAACTTTTCTTGTATAATCTTGACCTGCTCCATAGTTCCTCCATCTACCGGTTCTTGGCCTTCCGGTAACTGAGGGGTTGCATCAAAAAGCTTTGAAAACCAGTCATATTCTTCAGTTTCTTCTTCATCTAGCCAGGATACAACTGATGTTGACTGTTTCTTCTTTGGCTTTGAGGATGATGTTGGTTGCTTCGTTGATGTAGAAGAAGGAGGTTCTTGTTGGGGCTCGGGAATCTCTTCATCGTCACCACCAGTATATTCAAAGTGATCACCAGTTTTTTTTGTTTGTGGTGGTGACTCAGAGTCCTGAGGTTTGTCTTTTGCAGGAGAACGTTGTGGAGATCTTCTTGTGGTGGAGGTCCTTGGGGGTGGTGGAGGCATAGAGGATGAATCGTCATTTTTCTTCTTACGTTTCGCCTCAGAATCCTTATCCGCATCATCATCATCTCTTGGACGCTTAGCCCTTTCAGCTGCCGCTTTGCATGAAGTTTTGAGTTGAAATTCCAGCAATGCCTCAAAAAGTTTAGCTTCGTCAGAAGTAAACGTTGCAGATCGTTTAGACATTTGTAACACAAGCTTGGAGATCAACTCTGCATCAGAGACAACCTTAGGCTCAATTGGATTGATTTGCATTGCTACCGGAGTAGATTGCATTGTTTTCTTGACCAATTGCATGAGATTTGGATAAAGTTTTCTGGTGAACATATCTCTTGTCACTCCAGGGACGGTTTCGAGAAGAAACTTGTGAGTATATTCTCGGATCGTCTTTTCCATTTCCCATTGGATATCTCTGTTAAGAAACTATTGGATCTGTTTCCTTTCATCTGAAAACTTGTTCACCACGTCTTGAATTAGATTGACTCTGTCCGCAAGCTGATTCAGTTTCCTGTTAACAATGTTGCGCTTCCTTGCTTGTCTGACAGCATTGACAATCTTTGTCTTTGCACGTGATGCCCAAGTATCGGTCGGTTTCTTTACCGATTTGGATGCGGATCTGGTGGTGTCTTTGGATGGTGGTGGTGATGAATGAGAAGATGAGTCAGACGAAGATGAGTCATGAGAAGGCTCTGGCTCATTTGGTGGATCAGAAGTTTGTTCCTGGCTATGGTCAGGACTATCTAGAAGATAACCTTTAGCTTCTTCTTCAGCTTTAGCTTGTTCTTCAGCTTTTACCCTGGCCTCTTCTTTCGCTCGAGCTTCCTCTTCAATTCTTTCCTTGTCATCTTGTGCAATATCTTCATCCGTGATCTTCTCATCCTTTCCTGGTTTCTTTTCTTCCTCAAAAGTGAACGGAACGTCATATGATTGCTGATGTTGCTTGGTGGATTCCTTAGCGGTGGCACCAATTCGCTTATCGGGTTGATTAACCGCATCACAAATTGGTATGGTAAGTGCGCCACCACTGGAACCTCCAGGGCCTCTAGTCTGTTGAAGATTAAACTCCTTAGCAGCATGTTGTAGTATGAGATTCTTCAGTTTCTTACGGTATTCTTTTTCTTCATCATGTGGCTCTTCTTCTGAAATTTCTTCCTCTTCCTGCTCTTCCACTGGAGTTTTGCCCTTGTCAGATTTGGAACTCGGAGGTGTTTCTACTGTTGTTGTATCGTCAGTAACAGTTTCTAAGTAATGAACCTCCTCGTCCGTTTCAGTATCCTCGGAGTCTTCGTCCTTAAGTGTAAGTGCCACTTGAGGATTAGGAATGGCAACCTTTAATGGAACTTTTCTTTTTCGTGAAGGTTTTCTCTTCGAATACTTAGGGGCACTTCCAGTGCTTGTAACACTTCCTGCACTACCTCTCCTGGTCTTCTTAACTGGAATTGTGGAAGAATTTTCATCCATGAAGCCGACTTTGCCTAATGCTACTACTTCTTGATATCGTAAGTATGATTAAAGTTGCTTGATATCATCAGTGAGAAGGCAGTCAGGAAAAACTGCACCTTGTTTCTTTGTTGTTGAGTCTTTAAATCTGACAACATTTGATGTAGGCTCAAACAACGCGGAGTGATGATTGGGGTCATCAAGTCTCAAGGGAATGTCCAGATTATTCCCGAGTATCCTTTGGATCAACAGCTTGGTGTATCTGATGTAGGGGATCTTGGTACCAGGTTTCCTGAGATATGACATCATGTCATCCCAAATCAGACTTGCGAAGTCGATGTGCATCATGTTGACCATGCCCCAAAATATTTGTAGTTCCATGAGCTTAGGATGCTCATAACCACTATCACGTCCAGAAACTGATTTGGCTATCATGATGTATAGAGTTCTCCATGGCTGAGGGATGTTCTTTAGGTCAACTGAAGAATGTTTAGTGATGATCCCAGCAACTTCATCATAGCCAATATTGACCATGAATTGGAGAGTAGTCTCTTCTGAAGGAGTAGCAACATAATTATCAGGCTGGATGGCTGGAAGAAGAAGAATTGCCCTCAAGTCCTCAACAGTGATGGTGACTTGTTTGTTGTTGAGTGTCACCGTAACAGCATCTTGACCATCCACCTTCTTCATAGTGTGCCAGAATTGATGGATATAGATTACTGGTACTGTTGCTGAATTTGTGAGCATGTTTTTGTAGGGATGAGTTTTCAGAATATCCACAGCAATAAGACATGAAGACTCTGAGCACGTGAAGTTATCAAAGTCCACTTTGAGATTGTTCTTCCCAATCTTCATCTCGTAACCGGTAGGGAAAATGTCTTCCATTGTGAGAACATTTGGTGCATCAACGTTTTCCATTATGACGTCCATATTGTGATCTGAAAGATATTGAGCCAAAAGAACCAACATATCGAAAGACATTATGTTAGTCAAAAGTTGATTTTATTGTCCAGTTATTGAATATGTTATGTTAATGAATGTTACGAGTCCAACGTCACTTGTTTGTCCAATAGTCCAAAGTAGCCGTGATAAGTTTCGTGAGTTTATTAATTTTGAATTTTAAAGACCAAATTTTCACTCATTTACACAACATATTTACCATTGTAGCTCATTGGTGACATTTTGGTTTCCTGACGTTATGATTTATTTATTTACAAGTTTGTACACGTAACAATTCATTGGTAAGGTTAATGTTTTGGCTTATGCGTAAAAAGTAAGCTTATGCGTAAATAGTTGACCATACGCGTAAGCATAAGCTTATGCGTAGGAACTCTTCTTATGCGTAAGAAATATTATGCGTAGGAAAAGAGGTCTTGGCATAAGGCTTACGCGCAAGCGCATGTTGGAGCGTATGCGTAAGGTTTACTCGTAAGAGTGAACCTTATGCGTAAGACTCAAGTTTACGCATATCCTTCACAGGATACGTGTAGTCCCCATGTAGAACCTTACGCGTAAAGGTTACGCGTAAGATTTCTCTTACGAATAACATTCTACGCGTAAGGTGATCCTTATGCGTAGAAATCCAATGGTTAACCTTGATTCTGAATTTTCACGCGTAAAACCTGAAATAAGTTCATCATAACCTGTTTATTAACATATCATCCAATCCCTTTCAATTTCACATGTAATCACAATAATCCACAGTTATGCGTAGGATTCACTTACGCGTAAAACTTAAACCCTAGGTTTTGAATTTTACGACTAAGAAATCTAGCCATAGATTTTGCACCAAATTCATTCTGTGATGTCTTAGAGGCTATATGATTATCTTGCAACAAGTTTTAACATCAAAACCTTATGAATAAAAAATACCCAATTCGTATGGTTCTAAAACCCTAAATCTCAATTTCTTTCAGTTACTTGTTTCTGAGTAAGAATCAAATGTGGTTTTGGTCAATTAATCATGTCCCAATCATCATACAACCTTCTAATTACTCAGAAACATTCTCAATAGAAAACCCCCAATTCATACGCATAAACCCTAATTTTCAAAACTGATTGATTGATGATTCTGGGTGGTTTTTCATGTTAGAAATAGTTTCAGAATGACATTAGTAACGTTTTAACATACTTATTTCAACAACAAACACCTAAACATGATTACATGTTCATACGCATATGCGTAGAACATGAAATCACGCCTAGGGTTAAATCTATCCGTTGGATTTACGAATAAATCAAAACCTATGTTTAGAATAACCCGAAGAATCATAAGTTACTTACATATTTGAAGTTTGAAACACGGATTAGTGGTTTGATTCTTATGCGTGGGATATGGTAGTTGGAAAAATTTAATGTGTGAATTAAATGATTTGAAAAGTTATGTGGAGTAGTTATGATAAAAATAAGTTTGAACTTTTGGTAACTTTGGTCCCTCCACCTCAATTATTTTCATCCAATGCCCATAACTTCCATTTTGGTTACGTAAAGCATGATATTTGGAAAGAAACTTGACGACACTCCCCCTCGACTTTTGAAATAGAGAAATTTTTTAAATTTGGGTCCGAGGAGTGTCAAGAAACAAGAAACGTGTCCACCGTTATCAAAGATACTACCAAAACTGGTTAACATGCAAGTACAAGGTTTTATGAAACAGAAAATATTTACTTTCTCCCCCTCAACATTTGTTCGGGAAAAATGTGATAAGTTTGTTAGAACAAAGTGTTGACTGAAGTTTTGTACTTGCCATGTTTGAAAGAAATTAGATAGAAGAATATTTTTGAATTTTATCAGATTTTATATTTTTGTATTTTAAAGAGGTTTTGGTGTTTGACTTGTTTTAAGATTGTTTTAAAAGTTTGTACAGTTCCTCTGTAGTCAAACACCCCATACCAATCCGGTGGACCAACTCAGTAAACCTAGCAGGAGCTAAAGCTTTGGTGAGAAGGTCTGCCAGTTGATATTCAGTACCCAAAAAATATAGTTCAACGGTACCCTTTTTCACATGCTCCTTGATGAAATGATATCGAAGATCGATGTGCTTTGATTTTGAATATTGAACAGAGTTGCACGAGATCGCAATAGCACTTCGATTGTCGCAGTACATCGGGATTCTGTCAAATATGTGACTATAGTCTTTGAGTTGTGTTCTCATCCAAATGAATTGAGCACAACACGCCGACATGGCTACATATTCTGCTTCGGTTGAGGACAGTGATGTAAAATCCTGCTTCTTCGATTGCCATGACACCAGTTTATCACCAAGAAATTGTAAAGCTCCTGAAGTACTTTTTCGAGAATCTAAGCAACATGCATGATCAGCGTCTGAAAAAGCTATTAGTTCAAAACCAGAATCCTTCGGATACCAGATCCCCAAGTTAATGGTTCCCTTGATGTATCAGAGGATTCTTTTAGCATCAGAGAGGTGAGTTTCAGTTGGTCGCGACTAATAACCGGAGCAAAGATATACAGCAAAGACAATCTCAGGTCTACTGGCTGTTAGATACATGAGAGACCCAATAATACTTCGATATTTGGTAGGGTCAACCAATTTCCCATGTAGATCAGCGTCCAGTTTCTTGGTGTGTGCCATTGGTGTGGCATAGGTGTCACAGTTTTGCATTCCATTTTTGTTTTAAATTTCAAGGGCATATTTGGACTGACTCAAGAAAATAGCACGGGGTGATTGATGAACTTGCAGTCCTAGAAAGAACGTAAGTTCACCCATCATGGACATTCAAAATGTTTTTTCATAAGTTTTGAAAAAGCGTTTGAGTACTTTAGATGTGTTGACCCAAAAATGATGTCATCCACATAAATTTGAACGATTAAAATGTGTGACCCGTGATATTATATGAATAGTGTTGGGTCGACCGATCCTTTGATGAAATTATGAGAGATAAGAAAGGATGACAACTTATCATACCACGCCCGAGGGGCTTGTTTGAGACCGTAGAGAGCCTTGTTCAATTTGTAGATGGGATTAGGGAACTCTGGATCAACAAATCCTTCTGGCTGACTAACATAGACCGTTTCTTTCAGTTTTCCATTTAGAAAAGCAGTTTTGACGTCCATTTGGAAGACCGTGATGTCTATGTGAGCCGTGAATGCCAGAAAAATCCGAACAACCTCAAGTCTTGCAACCGGTGTGAATAATTCCTCGTAGTCAATCCCTTCTTCTTGTCGATAACCCTTAGTCACCAAACGTGACTTATTTCTGATAACCGTACCTTCAGCATCCAACTTGTTTTTCCAAATCCATTTGAGACCAATAACATAGACCCTAGTTGGTTTTACAACCAATTCCCATACTTCAAGACGTTTAAACTGGTTAAGTTCTTCTTGCATGGATTCAATCCAGTTGTCATATGTCATGGCTTCCTTAATATTTTTGGGTTGAGCTTGTGATGAGTGTCTAAATACTCATCATTTTTGTACCAATTAAACTGCAAAAACATCTGAAAACACTCAGAAATGCATCAAAATGATAAAATATCACAAATAAGTGTTTTATGTGTTTTAAATGCAAAAATATCAAAATCTGGTGAAAAACGTATCAAGTTTACATAATTGGCAGTTTTAGTCCCCCAAGTTTCAAAAGTTGTCAAAAACAGTCCCTGGTAAATCTAAATAAAGAAAAATGTTATTCAAGGTCCCTGAAATATTCTAAGTTGTCAAAAATGGTCCTTGAATAAATCTTTTGTCAAATGGCAGAAAAGGTCCCTCAACTTTCAAAAATGTCAAGTTTGGTCCCTGGAAATTTGAAAATGTCAAAACTGATCCTTGTACTATTGGAACTTGTCAATATTGGTCCCTTGTAACAACTTTGGAAAATGGGCAGCTTTGGTCCTTGGTCTTTCAGAAATTACAAGTTTAGTCCTTGTAATACAAACTAAACCTTAAACCATGACCCTTTACACCTTTGACCCTGCCATATGCCATTGTGACCCCTGCCTTAACCCTTTGACCCCTCTATTTTGGACCCCAAGTCAAACCAAAGTCAAACCTTATCCCACCCCGCCCACCACTGTTTATCTCTCCCACATGTTGCCTGCAAACACACAGGCCCTCTCCCATCACCTTTTCTCCTTTCCCTCCACCCCTCATCATCACACTTCTGTGAGTGGATATCTCATTTTCATCTCACTTCAGTTTGCATAATTATGTTTGTATCTGTATCTGTTATTTAGAATAGTTTAAACCTGTTTGATTAGTTGTATTTAGGTTAGTTAAAGTCAGTTTAAGTGTTTGTTTTAGCTAAATCAGTAGTTGGTCTCATTAAATTTGCATATCAGTCAATAAAATGGTGTTTGGATTTGCTACTTAAATTGTATTAGAGGACTGTTCAGTAGATAGGATCTGTTGGTTTATGCTTGTTAAACTCATTTATACTCAATGCTGTCATAATTTTGTTTCTGCAAAGGTTCTAAGTCAACATCATCAATCATCTGTCTTAATCAGCTTAGCTGTTGTGATTTTTGAGAATCAAACACTTGTTTTGTGGTTAAAATTCATAGACATAGCTTTCAGTAGTTTCATTTCATCATATAACATCAATATCTGTCCACCATTTTGAATCAAAGTTCAATAAAGTCAACTTTTCATAACTGTGTCAAATAGTCAAAATTTGAAAATACCAGTTTTCACCAAACTAGAGGGATTTTTCACAGGTTCATTATTGGTCCAAATCAAGTGAGACTTTTGGTTTTTCAAACTTCAGTTGGTTAAATTACTTATTATGATTTTTATGGAATTTTGGTAATTTTCTAAAAGCTTCAAATAAGCTCATCAAACAGGGCTTATATGCCCTGTTCACAAAACTCAGTCAAAGCTGAGTTTTCTCAGCTTATTGCAAGGCTTGCACAGGGCTCATAAGAGCTTGTCAAAGTCTGGTCTTTGGTTTAGAAATAGCCACCCAGGTCTAGTGTAGGTTTCAACTTTTTGTTTTCAGTCTCAGCTTATTATGTAGCTTATTGTCTAGCTTAAAAGTCATAGCCTAAAACTGTTTTTGGTTCTTAGCTCAAATCTTCAAATCATAAGCAGTTTGGATTTCAGAGATTAAGGATAGTTGTAATTTGTTGTTTTAGAGTATTTATAACATATCTTAGCTTCTGTAACAGTTTGGTGGTCATTAGTGCCTTGTGCTTATTTCAAGTGCTTATTACATAAGCACTTGTATTGCAGTTTCATTTTTCTCCACATAAGCCACTGTTTTTCTATTTTTCCTAGATTCAGTATATTATTTTAGACTTTTCCTGAATTTTTCACATTTTTCTAGGTCAGTTTACTATTTTTCCTTAATTAAAACAGTTTTTTAGGTAATTTTAATTAGCTTTTAATACAATTAATTCAGAAAAAGTTCAAAAAAAATAATTTTTCATTTTTCTTAGGTTAAGATAAATATAAAAAGTAAAAAATTTATTTTTTCCAGATTTTTCATAGTTAAATTTGTAATTTTTAGTAATTTAATTAATTTTAAATAGTTTAAAATTCATAGAAAATAGGAAAATAATCAGAAAAATATAAAAATAGTTTTGAAAATTCTCTTTTGTTATTTTAGATTTTTCTAAGTCATAATTATGTTTTTCTAGCTTTATTTCATATTTTCTTGTATTTTAGGTTATTATTAAATAAGTAAAAATAGTTTTTTAATTAATAATAATTAGATAAATAGTCTTAAAAATAATTTTCTTTTTCTATAAATTTTCTCATATCATTAGGTTTGTAAAAATATCATTTTCATATTTTTAGGATTAATACTGCTTCAGTTTCACATTTTCTTTTGTACGTCGCGTAGTTTTTAATTTAAGTTTTATAAAAGAAAAATAAAAAACATCAGTATAAAAATAGTGATAGCGTTTATTTAATATAGTTTATCTTTTTAATTTCCTTTAATTTGCATTTAAGCCCCTGTAATTTACAAAACTTTTCTTTAGGTATAAATAACTCAAAATCCTTACTGATCACTATCATTAGTGATTATTCGACATCTGATTGTGTTAAACACCATTCATCCTCCGTGGGACTTAACGACCCGGGAATCCACTGTATTCTCCTGATCTAAATTGCATTGGTTCCAGCCTGTTTTAAGTTTCTTACGGTTGGTCATTCACAAGTGGCTAGCTTGCGTGAGAAAACTTGACGGTTTAGCACCAATCAAATTTTGGCGCCGCTGCCGGGGAGGCTGTAAGCGTGTCCTAAACATTTTCAGACCCGTACTTGCACATATACCACCTTTTGTAAAAACAGTTTTTTTTGTAAAGTTATAACAAAATAAAAAAGTTCATTAACACTTTTCCTAAAGTGTTAACAACACCAAACAAAATATAAAACAACAAAACAATCGTAACGTTTTCTAGCTTGTGTTTCTTTTAAGGTGATTCTTAAAGAAATACGATTTGGTTAAACGAGACGATACCAAAAATATTGTCCAAAAGTTTTTAAACCATCAGCACAAATCTATACCTACGTCTTTTCAGTGGTACTTAATATATACATAAAAATCAACCACCGCAAATCAAGGCAGTACACCTACTAACTGGGGGTGTGACCATAATAAGTTCCCGAACAACAGATTTAAAACTTGCCTTTGTGTCCTTGTGATTTGGTGTACCTTTTTCAAAGAAGCCATTTCATTTGTGATTATTGGTTAAGTTCACTTGTCGTTTTGCCTCGCATTTTTTTTGAAAACTGATTTTTATACTTAGTGCATGCGCACTCGTTCTTCCAGTTCTACAAGTCCACTGTCAGAGCTTGCAAATATTCCTCGTAGACGTAGAGGACGTTCTGCTCCTTCAGCCGTGACTAAGGAACGTCTACCACCACCACCACCTGCCGTAATGGCAGAAGACAAGCCGATGAATGAGCTTCTCCAAGCACCCATCGAGGGTTACGGAGATGCTATTGTTGTCCCAGCCATCGTGGCTGATACTTTTGAGCTCAAAACCGGGTTGCTTAATCTTGTAACCCAAAGCCAATTCTATGGTTTTGAGCGGGATGATCCTCATGCACACATTCGATGGTTTAACAAGATTGCATCTACCATCAAATACAAGAATGTCCCACATGAAGCAATTAAGCTTCTTCTGTTCCCATTTTCTCTAGAGGGACAAGCCCGGAATTGGCTTGAGAAACAACCCCCTCGTTCCATTGAGACATGGGAAGATCTAGTCACAAAATTTGTTAACGAATTCTATCCTCCATCCCGAACTACAAGTCTTAAGAATGAGATAATGAAATTCTCTCAAAGATTTGATGAATCATTCGGGGAGGCATGGGATCGTTACAAAGAATTGCTCCGTAAGTGTCCGCATCATGGTTTTACCGAGTTAATGCAAATGGATACTTTCTACAATGGTCTGAACCAGACTAACCAAGACTCTCTAAATGCCTCCGCGGGAGGAAATTTCTTGAGCAAGACCAGAAAAGAAGCCTTGCAAATCATTGAAAACAAGTCCCAGGTCCGTCCTTTCCGCACAAAGACATATCAGACTCAGTCTGATGCCGGACCTTCTACTTCATCTCCCGTGAGTACATCTAGCACCGATGCTAAGATTGACAAACTCACGGATATTGTCCAGGCTTTGGTTCTTGCTAACCAAAAGAAAGTCACATTCACACAGACACCATCATATGGTGAAGTGAAGAAAGTTGAAGTTTGTGTTACTTGTGGTGGTCCTCATGCATACTACAACTGTACTGCCACCGATGGTAGTCCTTTTGAAGCCAATGCTATAGCCGGTACTTCAAATCAAGGAGGTAATCAATACCGTCCTCAAAATGAACCAAACTACCGAGCTAATACTTATCAGGCACCACCCGGTTTTAACCAGAATCCTAACCGGAATCAGAACCAACCTAGAATGAACCAAGGTTATCAAAACCAAGGTAATTTCTATCCCGGACCAAATCAAGGTTTCCAACATCAAGGAAATCTTAATCAAAACACTTTCAATCGAGGGAATCAATTTCAGGGGAATATGAATCCTAATCAAGGGAATTCTGGCTATAATCAGAACATACGGCCTCAAATTATCCCTCCACCTCCTCCTGTATCAACATCTGATGAGCTTTTAAAGCAATTCATGAAGTCTCAAGAGGAGACAAACAGGTTGTTGGTCAGTCAGATCGCTGAATTAAAGAAGTCTTTAAATGATCGACCCTCGGGCTCAGGTACTTTACCTAGCAACACGATCGCTAATCCGAGGGGCGATGCAAAGGCGATCACAACCAGAAGTGGTACTTCATATGATGGACCCGCTATTCCTACTACCTCTTCTTCTTCTCTCCGAAGGTAGTGGAAAGTGAACCTGAGGCGACAAAGGACAAGGAACCTCCTACTAATAACGGAGGTACCAGCAATGTCCATCCTCAGGTTGTCCCGAAACCCAAATCCAATCCAGGAGTTGTTTTTGAACCTCCTGTAGCTCCCATTGACAATACCAAATCCAAAACTTCTATTCCTTACCCATCACGTTTGAATGAACAAAAGCTCCGCGAAAAAGCCAGTCATCAAATGGACAAATTTTTTCAAATTTTCCAAGAACTACATTTTGACATAAGCTTTGCGGATGCTATCATGTTGATGCCCAAGTTTGCATCAACTCTCAAACACATGTTAAGCAACAAGGAAAAGCTGTTTGAAATGGCTAAAACTCCTCTGAACGAGAACTGCTCTGCAGTTATCTTGAAGAAGCTTCCCGAGAAGCTTGGAGATCCTGGAAAGTTCCTCTTACCTTGTGTATTTCCAGGAATGGTTGAATGCTTTGCCTTAGCCGATCTTGGTGCAAGCATAAACCTGATGCTTCATTCAGTATGGAAGAAACTTTCTCTTCCGGACCTTACTCCTACATGCATGACTCTCGAGCTTGCAGATCGTACAATATCCCGTCCTCTTGGAATTGCCGAGGACGTATTTGTGAAAGTAGGAAAGTTCCATTTTCCAGCTGACTTTGTAGTTGTTGATTTCGATGCTGATCCACGGGTTCCTCTCATTGTTGGAAGAGGATTCCTGAGAACGGGCCGTGCTCTCATTGATGTATTTGAGCAAGAAATCACATTACGTGTTGGTAATGAAGCTGTCACCTTTAACCTTGATCAAACTTCGAGGTACTCCGCAAACTATGATTCTGAGTCGATTAACCGAATAGATATCATTGATGTTGCTTCTGAAGAGTACTCTCAAGAAGTTCTTGGTTATTCTCATAATTCTGTGAGTGGGGATCCCACCACATCTTCTCAACCTATCATAGCCAATTCTACTCCTTCTCTCACTCCGTTTGAGGGAAGTGACTTCATTTTGGAAGAGATTGAAGCATACTTGGCTAGTGATTCTGTTCCATGGGAAATTGATCACGCTCCAATTGACATCGAGGGGGACAAACTTCTCATTGAGAAATTGCTTAAAGATGATCACTCATCAACCCCTCACACTAGTGATGCAATTCCAGAAGAGATTAATCACCATGAGATTAATCCGGAGGGAGATATTATTATTCTTGAGAAGTTGTTAAATCAGGACACTTCTCTTCCACTCCCTCCCGTCGAGCTTCATAACAAGGAAGTCAAGTCAGTTGAGAAAACTGAAGAATTTCCTGAAGTCGAACTTAAGGACTTACCACCTCATCTTGAGTATGCATTTCTTGAAGGTGATGATAAATTTCCTGTCATTATTGCTCGAGATTTGAGTAAAGATGAAAAAGCTGCTCTCATAAAGATCTTGAAGTCACACAAGCAAGCAATTGCTTGGAAACTCTCCGACATTAAGGGTATCAACCCTGAATTTTGTACTCACAAAATCTTGATGGAGGATGACTTCAAGCCAGCAGTTCAACATCAGAGAAGGGTGAATCCAAAAATCCATGATGTTATCAAACAGGAGGTTATCAAACTTCTTGATGCAGGATTGATTTACCCAATCTCAGATAGTCCTTGGGTTAGCCCAATTCACTGTGTTCCAAAAAAGGGTGGCATAACTGTTGTCACGAATGAAGAAAAAGAGTTAATTCCAACTCGATTGGTTACGGGATGGCGTGTGTGTATTGACTATCGCAAGTTAAACGAAGCCACCCGTAAAGACCATTTTCCTCTACCCTTCATGGACCAAATGCTTGAGAGATTAGCAGGGAATGAGTACTATTGTTTCCTTGATGGTTTCTCGGGTTACTTTCAGATCCCCATTGATCCACAGGATCAAGAGAAAACCACATTCACCTGCCCATACGGAACTTTTGCCTACAAACGTATGCCTTTTGGCTTATGTAATGCTCCTGGCACGTTCCAACGATGTATGATGGCCATTTTCCACGACATGATCGGGGAAACAATGGAGGTGTTTATGGATGACTTCTCGGTCATTGGGGACTCGTTTCAAACATGTCTCTCCCATCTAGATAAAATGCTCAAACGGTGTTAAGACACCAATCTTTGTCTAAATTGGGAGAAAAGCCACTTTATGGTCAAAGAAGGCATAGTCCTTGGCCATAAGATTTCAAAAAATGGGATTGAGGTCGATAGAGCAAAAGTCGATGTTATTGCTAAACTGCCTCATCCTACTACCGTCAAAGGTATTAGGAGTTTTCTTGGTCATGCCGGGTTTTATCGCAGGTTCATACAAGATTTTTCTAAAATCGCTCGGCCTATGACCCATCTTCTTGAAAAAGATGCTCCTTTTATCTTTTCACCTGAGTGCATCGAAGCTTTTGAAACACTAAAGAAAAAGCTTACGGAAGCACCCATTCTAGTTGCCCCCGACTGGGATTTACCCTTTGAGCTCATGTGCGATGCAAGTGATTTTGCTATCGGTGCAGTCTTGGGGCAACGAAAAACCAAGCATTTTCAGCCTATCCACTACGCAAGTAAGACTATAACTGAAGCTCAAACCCATTACACCACTACAGAAAAAGAACTATTAGCTGTGGTGTATGCGTTTGAAAAGTTTCGGCCATACCTTATCTTGACCAAATGCGTGGTGTATACGGATCACTCGGCTCTCAAATATCTCTTTGCAAAACAAGATGCAAAGCCGAGATTGCTCTGTTGGGTTCTCCTCCTGCAAGAATTTGATATCATTATACGTGATAAAAAAGGAGCTGAGAACCTTGCTGCTGATCATCTATCCCGTCTAGAAAACCCTCACCAAGATGTGTTCGAGAAAAAGGAAATAAATGAAACATTTCCTCTCGAGACACTCAATGCGGTTTCTTTTCGTGGAAACTCTTCTACCCCATGGTTTGCTGACTTTGCAAATTACCATGCGGGTAACTTCATAGTGAAAGGGATGTCAACCCAGCAGAAGAACAAATTCTTCAAAGATGTTAAACATTACTTCTGGGACGACCCCTACTTATTCAAAATCTGTGCGGATCAAGTCATCCGACGGTGTGTTTATGGACAAGAAGCTCTTGACATTCTCAAAGCTTGCCATGCTGGACCCACTGGGGGCCATCATAGTCCAAACTACACCGCCAAAAAGGTGTTTGATTCCGGATTCTACTGGCCCACGATTTATAAGGATGCCCATGAATTTGTCAAAGCCTGTGACGCTTGTCAACGTCACGGGAATATCTCACAAAGAAATGAAATGCCGCAAAACGCCATTCAAGTGTGTGAGATTTTTGACATCTGGGGCATTGACTTTATGGGGCCATTTCCTTCTTCTCGCGGTAATAAGTACATACTCGTGGCCGTTGACTATTTGTCAAAATGGGTTGAAGCTAAGGCTTTGCCTACCAACGATGCCCGAGTTGTCGTGAAATTCTTGAAATCTCTTTTTGCTAGGTTTGGAACTCCACGAGCCATAATCAGTGATCGTGGTACGCATTTCTGCAATGACCAGTTTGAAAGAGTCATGCAGAAGTATGGTGTAACTCACCGTCTCTCTACTGCGTATCACCCCCAAACAAGTGGGCAAGTGGAAGTTTCCAACCGGGGGATTAAAAGAATTCTGGAGAGGACGGTTGGCGAAAACCGTGCCTCTTGGTCGGATAAGATAGATGACGCACTCTGGGCCTTCCGTACAGCTTATAAAACACCCATCGGGTGTACTCCATACAAGCTTGTATACGGGAAGGCATGTCATCTGCCGGTTGAGCTTGAGCACAAGGCATACTGGGCCTTGAAGCATGCCAACTTCGATATTCAGACAGCTGGTGATCACCGGAAAGTTCAAATGAATGAATTAAATGAACTCCGTGATCAAGCATACGAGAACTCTTTGATCTACAAAGAAAAGACAAAGAAGATTCATGACTCAAAAATCAAAAACCGCGTTTTCAACGTCGGTGATCGAGTCCTTATTTTCAATTCAAGATTGAAGATTTTCTCGGGAAAATTAAAATCCCGCTGGTCTGGACCATTTACCATCACTAAAGTATTTTCATATGGAACCATTGAGTTATCTCAACCCGATGGTCCAAACTTTAAAGTGAATGGTCATCGATTGAAGCATTATTTTGGAGAGGACATTCCTCCTGTGGTTGTCCCGGATCTACAAACTTTCCCCATGAACCAATGAATGCGGGGATCGAGTCAAGCTAGCGACTCGGGAATCAAAAACAGTAGCATGCTACATGGGTTTTCACCCGTGTGTACCACCCTAGTGTGGGGGAGTTGCCCCCCGCTGTTGTATATAACAATTTCAAAAAAAAAAAAAATCTTGCTAAATAATGGCCGTAGTATTTCCCTTTTACGTTCTATGTTTCGGCATAACCGCCGGTACTTTGAATATTGAGGGCAATATTCATTTCTAGTGTGGGGGGGAATTCTCGCGAATTTTATCATGTAATTATACCGCCTAATTCCCCCATTTTTGGCCAAATTTTTTTTTTGGAGTAAGTGTTTTGCACTTACTCAGATTATGGTTATCAGTCCGCCTTGTCTAATAAACAAAAGGATTGGCTAATCCAGGAGCAAACGGCTCTTGGTAAAGATATCTCAAATCCGTTGACGGCTTGCAATTTGCCCAAAATTGTATGGTATTCAGCTCACCATATCTTTAATTAGTGAAGAGTTGGCTAGCCCGCAAGTTTATGGCTTGTGGTAAAGGCAGTGGAAAAACCATAATTGGTAATCAGCTCAACAAAGATATATTATCTAAGAGTTGGCTAGTCCAGAAGCAAACGGCTTCTGGTAAAGACAAATCAAAACCGTTGAAAGCTGATGGTTTGCTCAAAATCATTTGGTTATCGGTGTACCAAGGTTCTTACTTGAACTGAAACATTTGGCTACTCCAGAAGTAATGGCTTTTGGTAAAGAGATGAAATCCATTAATTTTTCTTAAAACATTGCTAGGGATTAGCAATATCTTAGTGTGGGGGATTGATGAGTGTCTAAATACTCATCATTTTTGTACCAATTAAACTGCAAAAATATCTGAAAACACTCAGAAATGCATCAAAATGATAAAAATATCACAAATAAGTGTTTTATGTGTTTTAAATGCAAAAATATCAAAATCTGGTGAAAAACGTATCAAGTTTGCATAATTGGCAGTTTTAGTCCTCCAAGTTTCAAAAGTTGTCAAAAACAGTCCCTGGTAAATCTAAATAAAGAAAAATGTTATTCAAGGTCCTTGAAATATTCTAAGTTGTCAAAAATGGTCCTTGAATAAATCTTTTGTCAAATGGCAGAAAAGGTCCCTCAACTTTCAAAAATATCAAGTTTGGTCCCTGGAAATTTGAAAATGTCAAAACTGGTCCTTGTACTATTGGAACTTGTCAATATTGGTCCCTTGTAACAACTTTGGAAAATGGGCAGCTTTGGTCCTTGGTCTTTCAGAAATTACAAGTTTAGTCCTTGTAATACAAACTAAACCTTAAACCATGACCCTTTACACCTTTGACCCTGCCATATGCCATTGTGACCCCTGCCTTAACCCTTTGACCCCTCTATTTTGGACCCTAAGTCAAACCAAAGTCAAACCTTATCCCACCCCGCCCACCACTGTTTATCTCTCCCACATGTTGCCTGCAAACACACAGGCCCTCTCCCATCACCTTTTCTCCTTTCCCTCCACCCCTCATCATCACAACCCACCACAATAAATGCCACCCCCCCTAGTTGCTATATCAGAGCCTACAAGTCAAACCAGTGTTTCCCGCCAAAAAACGTGGACGGTCTAGAATTCTCAAAACTCATCCATTGGTCAAGTTTAGAGGTGGGATTTGCTCAGAAGGACACGTGGAAGCTATCTAGTGTATAAGAGAGGAGGAAGAAGCAAGAGAGAAAAAAGTAGTTAATTTTTAAATTTCATGTATTTCGTTTTTAATCTCAATGTTTTAGTTTAATCTAAAAGCTTTAATTTTCTGTTTCCATGTACTCAACTTAAGTTAATTTATCAATATAATCTATATTCAAGTGTCAATTCAAGTTTTAATATCATTTCATGATTACAAGTTTACTGTTGCAAATGTTAGTTTCAAACTCTTGAGTTCAAGCTTCCAATGGCCTAATTCTAAGTCCAAACAAGTTTATTTAAGCTTCAAATAGCTTTTTGTAAACTTGAAATTCAGTTTCAAGCAAATTTGTCACAAAGTCAACAAAAGTCAACTGTGAAGACATTTGGTTCAAACAGGTTTGAAAAAGGATATGGGGCTGATGCAGAGTGGATTTGGGATGGAATAGTTTAGTTTGGTTTCTGGTTTGAGCTACAAAACAAGCTGGAACCCTGTGAGTGGATATCTCATTTTCATCTCACTTCAGTTTGCATAATTATGTTTGTATCTGTATCTGTTATTTAGAATAGTTTAAACCTGTTTGATTAGTTGTATTTAGGTTAGTTAAAGTCAGTTTAAGTGTTTGTTTTAGCTAAATCAGTAGTTGGTCTAATTAAATTTGCATATCAGTCAATAAAATGGTGTTTGGATTTGCTACTTAAATTGTATTAGAGGACTGTTCAGTAGATAGGATCTGTTGGGTTATGCTTGTTAAACTCATTTATACTCAATGCTGTCATAATTTTGTTTCTGCAAAGGTTCTAAGTCAACATCATCAATCATCTGTCTTAATCAGCTTAGCTGTTGTGATTTTTGAGAATCAAACACTTGTTTTGTGGTTAAAATTCATAGACATAGCTTTCAGTAGTTTCATTTCATCATATAACATCAATATCTGTCCACCATTTTGAATCAAAGTTCAATAAAGTCAACTTTTCATAACTGTGTCAAATAGTCAAAATTTGAAAATACCAGTTTTCACCAAACTAGAGGGATTTTTCACAGGTTCATTATTGGTCCAAATCAAGTGAGACTTTTGGTTTTTCAAACTTCAGTTGGTTAAATTACTTATTATGATTTTTATGGAATTTTGGTAATTTTCTAAAAGCTTCAAATAAGCTCATCAAACATGGCTTATATGCCCTGTTCACAAAACTCAGTCAAAGCTGAGTTTTCTCAGCTTATTGCAAGGCTTGCACAGGGCTCATAAGAGCTTGTCAAAGTCTGGTCTTTGGTTTAGAAATAGCCACCCAGGTCTAGTGTAGGTTTCAACTTTTTGTTTTCAGTCTCAGCTTATTATGTAGCTTATTGTCTAGCTTAAAAGTCATAGCCTAAAACTGTTTTTGGTTCTTAGCTCAAATCTTCAAATCATAAGCAGTTTGGATTTCAGAGATTAAGGATAGTTGTAATTTATTGTTTTAGAGTATTTATAACATATCTTAGCTTCTGTAACAGTTTGGTGGTCATTAGTGCCTTGTGCTTATTTCAAGTGCTTATTACATAAGCACTTGTATTGCAGTTTCATTTTTCTCCACATAAGCCACTGTTTTTCTATTTTTCCTAGATTCAGTATATTATTTTATACTTTTCCTGAATTTTTCACATTTTTCTAGGTCAGTTTACTATTTTTCCTTAATTAAAACAGTTTTTTAGGTAATTTTAATTAGCTTTTAATACAATTAATTCAGAAAAAGTTCAAAAAAAATAATTTTTCATTTTTCTTAGGTTAAGATAAATATAAAAAGTAAAAAATTTATTTTTTCCAGATTTTTCATAGTTAAATTTGTAATTTTTAGTAATTTAATTAATTTTAAATAGTTTAAAATTCATAGAAAATAGGAAAATAATCAGAAAAATATGAAAATAGTTTTGAAAATTCTATTTTGTTATTTTAGATTTTTCTAAGTCATAATTATATTTTTCTAGCTTTATTTCATATTTTCTTGTATTTTAGGTTATTATTAAATAAGTAAAAATAGTTTTTTAATTAATAATAATTAGATAAATAGTTTTAAAAATAATTTTCTTTTTCTATAAATTTTCTCATATCATTAGGTTTGTAAAAATATCATTTTCATATTTTTAGGATTAATACTGCTTCAGTTTCACATTTTCTTTTGTACGTCGCGTAGTTTTTAATTTAAGTTTTATAAAAGAAAAATCAAAAACATCAGTATAAAAATAGTGATAGCGTTTATTTAATATAGTTTATCTTTTTAATTTCCTTTAATTTGCATTTAAGCCCCTGTAATTTACAAAACTTTTCTTTAGGTATAAATAACTCAAAATCCTTACTGATCACTATCCTTAGTGATTATTCGACATCTGATTGTGTTAAACACCATTCATCCTCCGTGGGACTTAACGACCCGGGAATCCACTGTATTCTCCTGATCTAAATTGCATTGGTTCCAGACTGTTTTAAGTTTCTTACAGTTGGTCATTCACAAGTGGCTAGCTTGCGTGAGAAAACTTGACGGTTTAGCACCAATCAGCTTGGCAGACGGTAAGTGCATAAATGCAATGTTCACCGTCCGTCTGAAGGCGTTGTCTAGTTACGACTAGTTGATTCAGGTTTCCAATAATGTTCACAAGAGGATGGTCTTTAGTCCAACGATGTGTGGAGGGTTGATGTTGATATACATTCTGCAGATTAGGAGGATTCAAATGGCTTGTAGATGATTCCGCAACATCAGGTGTGGCAGTTTCATTAGCAAACGGATTGAAGAATGCATTTGGATCATAATCTGCAGGTGGTGGTACTTCATTGTTCAGAAGATCATCAGCTGGTTCAGCGTCATTAGATGCGGTTTGTTCGGCTGTAGTTGTAGAATCAATTGGTGGTCCTTCTTCAACAGTTGTTGTTGTTTCAGGTGTATCAGGTATTGGATTATTATCAGGTTGAGCAGCGGAAACAATTGATACATCTGGAGCACGTTGATCAATATCATTACTAAACAGAGGAGCAAATAACTGTTCCATTTGTTGACGAGTAAGCTGGAGGCTTGGTTCAGCTGATGATGGGGTGTGGGGGAAGTTTAGACGGTTATGTCCGGGTTCCAAGCTGTTTTGCTCAGAAGCCATTTCTGTAAGCTCATCGAAATTTGCATGAATCGTTTCCATAATCTCCCTTACGACGATTACAGATTCGGTAACCCTTAGAGTTTTCACAGTATCCAACAAAGACTCCTATGTCAGCTTTGGCTTTGAGCTTACCAAGGTCATCACGATCATTATTTGGGTAACAAAGAGATCTAAATACATGAAAGTGTTTGAGATTCGGTTTACGGTTATGGATAAGCTCAAAAGGTGTTTTGTTATGGCATTTAGTAATCATTGAACGGTTATGAGTGTAGCATGCAGTTGACACGGCTTCAGCACAAGTAATCTAGAAGTTTAGCATTAATTAACATTGTTCTTGCAGCTTCCACTAACGTACGGTTTCGTCTTTCAACAACTCCGTTTTGTTCTGGTGTTCGTGCAATTGATGTTTGATGATCAATTCCCACTTTCTCATAATATGCACGAAGAGTTTGATTCACAAATTCAGTTCCTTTGTCTGTTCTGATTTGTCTGACTGTGTTACGGAGCTGAACTTGAATTTTCGTGAGAAAGGTGATGATCATCTGTGGAGCTTGATCTTTACTTCGAATAAAATAAACCCAAGTCCATCTTGAGTAGTCATCCATAATTACCAAGATGTAGCGTTTGTCGTTAATCGTCTACACACGCATCGGGCCACACAAATCCATGTGAAGAAGATGAAGCACATGCTGTGAGCTGTGTTCCACCTTTGAAGGAAAATGAGCACGAGTGTTTTTCCCTTGTTCACAAGCTGAGCATAGGTGATCTTTAGAATACCATAATCTTGGGAGACCTTCAACAAGTTTGTATCGTGTAAGATTGGTTATGGTTTGAAAGTTTAAGTGTGAGTGTCGACGGTGCCATAGCCAAGATTTTGTAGATGTTTCCTTTGAAAGTAGACATATGGGAGATGAAGGAATCATGTCTTGCATTGAGATTGTATAAAGACTTGATGTGCGGGTACCAGACATAAGATCGTTTCCTTGTAGATCACGAATGAAACAAGTTTTCTCCCGAAAAGCAACTTCCAAATCTCCATTACAAAATTGACCAACAGAGAAGAGATTGTGACCAAGACCTTCCACATAATAAACCCTGCTAATTTCGATGTTACCATTAATGTAATCTCTGTAGCCCATGATAGCTGCGAAGTGATCATTCCCGAACCTGACAGTGCCAATGAACTTTGAAACAAAGTTAGATAACAGCTTGAGATTGCCTGTCATGTGTCGGGAACATCCGCTATCAACAAGACAAAGGATGATCTGTATCACCTGCATTACACACAGACGACACAGATGGAATAGAAGTAGATGTGGAACCCCGAAGAGTTAGAGGGTTCTGATGCAGTTATAGTTGAAACACACACGTTTATGATTTTAGGTATCCATTTAAAGCCAAGGGGTTATTATTTAACCATTTCTGCCATCTCCAACTAGTCTTAGCTTTTGTCTTAGTAAATGCACTAGGTGATAAGGTCTTCCTAGGAGGTGAAGGGGGTTCTATGGGTACATCAATGACCGTAGCCGGAACACTAGAAGGTGGTTTACCTAGCACAGACTTAGAAACATTAGTGGGCCTAGAGGTATTCCGTTTTCTATTATTCCGATTACGAGATAAGATAGCGTTAGCAACACATTTATCATGACAACCAGAAAACATGCTTTTACGACAACCAACACAAGAGTTTTATTCCATTACATTTGTCAGACGAAATATCTAAAGTGGGAGTAACACGAGTTTTATTCAAAGTCCTAAGGTGTTCTTCTACTTCAGAGGTCTTTATTGTTCTTTTCTTACGTTGCAACCTCCCATTCTTCCTTGTGGTGCTCTTAAGCTGTGAAGCACTAGCGTTGGAAAAAGAGGCAACTATTCCTGTTTCAGTAGAGGGAAGCACATTAGTTTCTTGTGAAGTGTCATGAGGCAGTCTAATAATTCCTGGTGTAATAACGTTTGTGTTACTATTCCTATCTTTCTTAAGTGTTACCAACTCTGCTTTTAGATCATGGATAGTATGTAACAAATCTTGATTTTCAGAGCGAGTGTTTCCATTTTTTCGTAAAACATCTTTGGTATATGCAAGATGATCATCAATATCTTTTGACGCTTGAGCACGAGTCTTTTTGAGTAAATCAAATATGACACCATATTCCTTCTTAACTTTTGAAATTTCTTGTTCATATTTTGAGATTTGACATTTTAAAGACACGTTTGCATCATCCAGTTGCTCAAGTTTTGGATTAAGAGTTTTGGTATGCAACTGGTGGATTTTGTTTTGCAAAGCAAGTTCTCGATTTTGACAATCTTTTTGACACCATTGAAGACGACATTTTGCATTTGAAAGTTCGTTTAGCAATCGCTCATTTTCAATTTTTAATGACTTGATTTGTGACACAGTATCAGTATTCTCAACATTTTCAACAGAATCAACAGAATCAGCAGTGATGTAATCAAATGCAGATGCAACAGTATGGAGTAACACAACATTTATGGTATCAGCACATATAACATCTTTTCTTAACATTTTTTTTTACGTTTTGTATTTGAAATCGATGTTTCTGTTTGTTCGAAAACTCTTTTCATAAGTCCAAGCTCCTTGTGAAAATCCCTTTCCCAATAAATTGCACACATTTTCAAATTTCGGACATGAGGTAAAATTCTTTTCTGAAAAGTATCTCTTTGTGCTCGCGCTTGAGGCGATTGAAAATGTTCGACTTTTATTTCAGAATTGATTTCAATTTCACGTTCCAAAAGTTTGATGTCCGATAAGAATGTTTCAAAATATTTTAGAACTTGACATTTTTCAGCTAATGGCTTTATTTCATTTAATGAAGGTAAAGGACCATTAATTTGTGCAACATTGGAAAGGGGACCATCTTTGGAAGACTCAGAAGCAGGTGTGATAACCCAAGGTATGTTAGAATGATCCTGTTGTGGGATGAAAGTTACGGCTTTTGAATAGTTAAATGGCTTTTTATAAACAACATTTTCCAATTTTGACCGACTCTCGTCTTCAGCATCTAATTCTTCCATGCGATTATATTCAACAACACTCATAATGGAATCATCAATTTATGTTCTGCACTGTAAACTTGAGGATTTGGTTTGAATGCTCTATGTGAAAACTTAGGTTTGTAATCAGCAAGATTCGGTCCATATCCATTTGGATTTGGTTTAAAAGTAAACTTTTGAATAGTTGTGATTGACTCACCATGTTTATAAACAACATTTCGAAACTCTTTGATTTTGTTTTGTAAGTCGACAATTTCACAGAACTGTTTTTGATTGACTCAACATGTTTATAAGCAAGATAGTCATCTATTCGTTTCTTTGAATGTTTTTTGTATTCACAGAACTGTTTTTGACAAGTTAATAACTAAGACTTGGCTTTTTGAGTTTCCGAAGTGAGAGCATTAAGTTGTTGTCTATGATCATATTTCATTTGTTCTATTTGAGACAACAAAGCATTCTTAGATGCAACTAGATCACATATCTGTTTTTCCAAAGATTTTTCGTTTTGGTAAGATTTAGCAAAAGCGACTTCAAAACCTTTCACGTTTTTCTTGTGTTTGAAAAATGTTGAGTTGAAATTTTAAGCATTCATTATCCTTAGTTAGCAGTGCATTTTTATCCTTTAATTGCTTATTGATGTCAAGGCATTTTTCCATTTGAGATTTTTGGTCCTTAAGTAAGGTCATGAGCTCAATATCTGGATTAGACAAAGGTTCAGCTTGTTCAACGTGAGTCTCAACATGATCATTATTTTGATCCTCAAATATAACCACGGAGTCAACTTGATTATCAGTGTTAACCATAAGGTCATCTTGATCGTCAAATATAACGACGGGATCTATTTGATTATCATCGGAATGAGATGTAGACGGCTCAAGTTGAACACTCTGATCCTCGTCGAATGCAGATGTGGGCTGAGATATTATATCAGTAATGAATATAGTTTGATCCGGTACCTGAGACAAGCCGTCAGTGTCATACACTGGGCATGTGTCACTCATGTAGAGTTCTTGCATGTTTGCCATTAACATCATAGCTGTATTAGCCTGCAAGTCCTCCATGTCATCATCTGAATCTGCATTTGCCATGAAGCTCTGTTCCTTTCCACCAGCTTCATCCTTGAGAGCCAAGAGTAAAGCCTCTTTGTGATAAGCGCTGCCTCTTGTCCTCGGCTTTGGGCATGCATTAGCCAGATGACCCTTCTCATTACAGTTATAACAACGAAGACCATTAATCCCAGTCTGAGCATTTCCCTGATCAACCACTTGAGCTCGTTGTTGTGGAGCACCCATGTTATTCCTTCCATTAGCATTAAACCCTTGACCACTACCCATCTGACGAACATTACCACGATTTTGAACTTCAACACGTCCATTGTTAACAACAGCATGATTCCTTGTGTTAGATGAGGTGCGAATGTGATTGTTGGATTTGTTTGAATATCGGCCGAAGGCTCTAGCAATCATGACAAACCCTTGTTGCAATGCATCGAAAGCTTCTGCATCCTCGTTAGATTCACTGTAAAGTGCTTGAGCATTGTTGTTGTTGTATGGAACTAATTGAGTTTCTTGAGATTGTTGCTGTGATGGATCATATGGTGTAATTGTAGCAGTTGGTTGTGGAGGATTTGTGAAGACAGTTTGCAAAGTAGGGAATTGAGGATAACACGTTTGAGCCCACAATGCAAGAGTTTGATTATCCGGGAGTTAAGGTGAAACAGGAGCTCCACGGATGACTCTTTCTCTGTCAACTTCCTTTTGGTGGGGCTTCAAATAGTCATACAATAATCCGTATGTAGCATGATGAAGATTCTTCGCTTGACGGATGAAAATAACATACTTTTCCCAATCAGGACCACGACTACTGAGGAACTTAGTGTTGACTGCAATTCTTGGCATAATGATGTTATGTTTTTCCAAGTCATTGATGATGTCTGAGAATCGATGGTGATATGACTCTAATGTCTCCCCTGGTTCAATCATGAAGTGTTCATATGCTAAGTAGATTTTTGATTCCATATCTTCTTGATTGAGTTCTATGCCTTCCATGAGAAGATGAATGTGCTCCCACATTGCTTTAGCAATTTTCTGAGCATCAACACTACGAAGTATCAGATTGGGTAAACCCAAAAGGATATATTGCATTGCAAGTTCATCGGCTTTCATGTATAGAAGTTGGTCAGTAGTAAGTTGATCAAGACTGTCAATGTTGGAAACATCATCTCTTGGTGGATTAGCATTCGGATCTCCGGGTACAGTGATAGTAGGCATCTGAAATGGACCTTCAAGGATGACCTTTTTCAAGAACTTACCATGTGGTTTCTTTAGATCACAGAACCTAAAGAACCTTATCACCCATTGATCATAGTTTCCGGGAGTGAGCATTAGAGGTCTATCAAGTGATCCAGCCTCATGAATGGATTGTTGGCTACTTAAAGCTTCACACATCTTTGCAAACCAAGATGGTTCCTTCATAGCATACTTGGATGGATGCTGATTTTGAAAGTTTGTGTAAGGTTGTACTTGTAGACTAGGTGGTGGTTGAATCATTTGTGGTGGAATTGCTCCTTGAGGAAATTGTTGTTGAAATTGATGTTGTTATTGATAGAGTTGTTGTTGTTGTTGAAGTTGTTGTTGTTGTTGTTGTTGTTGAGGATACATATGAGGAAAGTAGCTAGAGTATGGTGGTTGAGACATCTTGAAACTTGTGTTAATGATGGATCTTTGTAGTCGAATGAAACTTTGTTGATAAAGTATCCTTATGCGTAGAAAACCAGCTTAGGCAAAGAAAATATCTTATGCGTAAAAACACCAACTTAAGCGTAACAATAGCTTACGCGTAGGAATAGCTTACGCATAGATTTGAGAAACACTTAGCTTAGGCGTAAACCAAAGGCTTAGTAGTAGAATGCTTATGCGTAAGATTAGCTTATGCGTAAGACAGGGCTTAGGCGTAAGACAATGCTTAGGCGTAAAGGATTCTACGCGTAAGTAATTAGCTTGGGCGTAAAACTAGGGTTTTAGCCCAAAAATCCTTTACACTTATCCAGTGTAAAAGATATCCAAAGTTGAAGTGTTTTCAGGCTTATCCAAGAAAGAAAACACTGAGTAAACCAATAGCACTGAAGATCAAACCTTGAGAAGCTTACGCGTAAACTTTGAATTCTTACGCGTAAAACTAGGGTTTTACTATGCTTAAGAATTGCCAATTTTCACCAAAGACTGATTTTGAACCCAAGAGTGTTTAGAAACCTGATTTTTATGATGAAACAACTTCAATATCACCAAAATAACCCAAAAGTGTGAAACTTGATGATCCAAAACGCTTATTCACCTTACGCGTAGAACAGACTACATGAATGAAACCAAGCTTGAAAACAATGAAATACACGTAAAGTTTGAAACTTTTTGCCAAAAACTTAAACTTTATCACCAAATAACCTTTAAAGTACAAGAATCTTGAGTTTTAAAGTGTAAAAATTAAAGTTTTTAAGCGTTTGAAAGTTTGTATACCGAGACTTACGCGTATCTTCTAAAGCTTCAAAAACAAAATCGTTTCACCCAACTATTTGGCGAATGATACCACTGTTAGGTCACCTTGTTTGTAACACAAGCATCAATGTAAAGAAATGAGATAGAAAGTGATTGGTTGAACACAATAACACACACACGAAATAATAAGAGAAAGGTTAAGTGTAGGAAATGTGATAAAATGAACAACCAACTCTCAAATGAGAGTTACAAGACTATTTATGGGGGAAAGGAGCTAGGGCAACACATCTAGTCCCTTACTTTCCTTATTGGGCTTTTGCATAGGCTCATGGGCTTTCTACATGAGCCTTGCATTAATTACTAACATAAAAGCCTTAATCAAGCTAACTATTACATATTGATTACTAACACTTGAGAAATGGTTTAAGAGTGATTCCAACATATCTTTTTATAGTAAGTGTGTAGGCTTATTTTTTTAAGACTTCCTCTTATAGTAAGTGTGTAGGCTTATTTCTCAATCTTCTCAAAATACTTTTCCATATCACACAATCTTAAAAGTAAATTTGATAATTGTTAACTCAAATATACATTTATTACACGTAGATAATTTGTAAAATTTGATTGTGGACAGTTAAATTATAACAAAAAATTAATTTTTTTTTTGACAATTAAATTGAAACAAAGAATTAAAGTTTCTTGTATGGCTTTCACCATTCAAACCAACATGTATTTTATATATATTAGAACGAGATGATTGAATGAATCTGATAGGAGATCATGTTTATTGTGTTGATTGTGTTGAGATTGAAAGTAATAATCACTGGAAAATGAGAAGCGGGGAGAGAACCAAAGAATGAAGAAGAGGAAAAAAAAGAAAAAATGAAAAGTTAGGCATTTTATATGGTAGAGTGAAAAATAGAGATGAATTTACAATACTTACCCTTAAAGAATAAGCTAAGTTACAATCTGGCCCCTGCAGTTTAGTGGTAAAAAAAGGAGGGGAAGAGGGGGTGATTTAACGGTTAAGATCACTTCTCTCACTTTTCCACCAAGATTAACTTTTTAAAAGAACCAATTTATATATATATATATATATATATATATATATATATATATATATATATATATATATATATATATAAATTGGTTCTTTTAAAAAGTTAATCTTGGTGGAAAAGTGAGAGAAGTGATCTTAACCGTTAAATCACCCCCTCTTCCCCTCCTTTTTTTACCACTAAACTGCAGGGGCCAGATTGTAACTTAGCTTATTCTTTAAGGGTAAGTATTGTAAATTCATCTCTATTTTTCACTCTACCATATAAAATGCCTAACTTTTCATTTTTTCTTTTTTTTCCTCTTCTTCATTCTTTGGTTCTCTCCCCGCTTCTCATTTTCCAGTGATTATTACTTTCAATCTCAACACAATCAACACAATAAACATGATCTCCTATCAGATTCATTCAATCATCTCGTTCTAATGTCATAAATCTCCGATCAAAGTAAGTTTTTAAACCTTTTTCGATTATAATTTTGTTAGTTTTTTTTATCAAAGATAAAAAATAAAGCTAATATACGTGTTTGTTAGAGTTTAATTGTACCATTTATTTGTTTATTATGAGTTAGGGGTTTATTTTATGAATTTTGATTCGGTAATCATCATGTTTGTTCATTGATGTGTCGTTTTAAGTGCTTTTGTGACCTGATGCATTGTATAGATTAGTTATTTAAAGCAAATCTGAGAAAAAAATGACTTGGAATCATGTTTACAAAATCTGCACACAAGGTGTTTGTGATGCACTGATTTTACACATCGAGTGTAGATTTAGAGTGCGAGGAGATGACATATTATGTAGGGAAATGTGGACCTGACTCTGATCACGCTGAATACGTACAAACGAGGTACTACAATAATATTACTAAAACCATCTTACAAGCCATCAGTTATGTGTTCTTTTACTTTTATTTTGTGACTACTTAAGCTTATTTTTATGTTTAACATTGTATACTTGTTGCTAATTATTCAATACACTAGTTCCCTGCCTCGGTTTTTGTATAAACTATGGCTCTCCGCCAATTATTTCGCTAAAAAGATGAAGTAATATGATGGCTTCAAATAGTGGTTAGATAATTAGTTGTTAGGTATTTGTGATTCTTCGTGCACTTTTATGTTTACTCGTTTGTGCAACTAGAATCCATAAGATGCAAGAAAACAACTTAGTCATTATAGTAATAGATGCAGGGTTTTGACAAACACGCACATTGGATGGAACACACAACGGCACTATATCACTGATAGAAAAAATAGTTAAAGTATCTAAACTGACTTTGATGTAATCCTTGAAAAATAGAAGTTGCAACATAGGCACTACAAATAAAAATAATAGGATTACAATATCTTATATGAAATTAATTGCAACATATAAAAGTGAAATTTAATAGGACATTTATACTTGGTAGATCAATTGTTGTGTATGTGATTGTCAATTGAGAGCAGCAAACTAAATTCTAATTCACTATGGGAAACGGTCCAACACATTTTTCAGAGATCAACAAAATCGTAGAAAGTGGATTAAGCTTTTGTAATTTTTATTTTCCTTATCCGTGATGCTATATGCTAGCTTAGTAATTAGTCCTGTTACAAGTTTCGATCTACAAATGATATTTACCTTACTTATTTCCAATAGGTTTGGACTTTGATAAAACTTACAGTGAAAAGTGATAAAACTTGCAATGAACTGATCATGATACATATAGTTGCATGCCCTGTTGTTGCCTTTTGTATTAAAGTTTATCAGAAGTCAAATCAGGACACATCAGGTAGAGATTTGTTTGATTTATGTCTAAAATTCATTCACTTGATCAAACGGATGCAGTAAAGTGACTCAAACAGATGCACCAAAATTCATCAAACAGATGCAATAAAGTTGCGTCATATTTATCATGTTTCCTTTTTGTGTGTAATTTCTGTATTTTATGGATGTTTTCTATAATTGCATATAGTTTACTAATCTTGTACTTGTATGTTTGACAGTGTCTGGAGTGGATGCTAAAGTGCATAACCTAATACAGAACAACATGGAACGTTCATACATAAAAGTTATCCCACTTATGAAACTAGCGCAAAGGAATTGGTTTTGAATAAGTGTACTATGAAAAGTATATAATAGCTGATAAGGTTTTTAAATGTACCTTTTTTAGGGGTCGTTTAAGCCCCTATTTGATCACTTTTGTTTCCGTTATTACTTAATATCGTTCCTTTTCACTTTTTAGGTATCTTGAAGGCAAAATGCTAGAATGACACTTATTCGGACGAAAAGGCGCGAATATACAAAGAAAATGGCCAAAGTTATTAATCGAGACACTCAAGCTGTTGGAACTGAAGGGGACGGCGTCAGGAGTTATCTGCGACGCCGTCGGACGACTTTTGTGACGGCTCAGTAGCCAATTTTCTCATTTGCAAGGGACGGCTTCAGGTTTTAAAAGAGTAGGGCGTCGCAACTCAGACGGCCTAGATTTGATCCAGACGACGTCAGAGACTGAAGGGGACGGCGTCACAAGCATAAGGTGACACCATCGCAAGACTAACGTGGCCAAGACGAAACCCTAATGACGGTGACACGACGACGTCACAAATCAAAAGGTGACGCGGTCGCATTTGTAATCTTATATATAGAATCCGAATTTTTTAGTTTTCAGTGTGTAGTCTTTTGGAGTAAAAACCTAAACCGAACCAAGGCTGTCTTGTATAGTATTTTAGGGTTCCATACCCTATCTTACATCAAGATAAGTGTTTTACTTCATTAATTCAATTATGTCTTCAATTAATTGTGTGTATGCTTGCATGTTCCCCATGTCCGACTAATTTACTTGTGTGTTTGCTTAGGGAATATGAAACTTAATTATTGAATATTGATTGGTTGTCTCTTATCTTAATTGTTAATGATCTAGTATTGCGATAGGTCATCCATTGTGTAGTTAATGCTTGATTAATCTTTGTTGAACCTTAGCTTATAGTACCTAGAGTCATTGTAGGCTAAACCATCCGAAGAGTACCTTAGCGTTAAGTTTATAAATCCTAGAGATTTTGTAGGCGATAACCTTTGGTAGTTTCAAAGAGTTAGGGATAAACGCATACCCTACGACCTTAGACACACAACGCGATTAAGAATAAGGACGTGACAATTCAACCACCAATAGGAGATAATTAAGGAGTAATAAAACCTAAGTAAACACATCTTCAAATCATCATACGAGCACACAATAATTAGACATAGACTACATACACCTTAGATTAGATAATTAGACAAGTAGAGTAATCGGTAGAAATACCAACCCCCAAATCCAATACCCCGAGATTCGTACCCTTTCATTTCCTAAAAACATAAAAAGATAAAAAATAATTTTCCTCAACCCCAACCTTAGCGTAGTAACTTCTCACTGGCATTCCTATTCCCCTAGAGAACGATATCAATTCCCGTGGCTTACCCTAATACTACACTACAACGATTAGGTTCACTGCCTAGGGTGTTGAAAAACTTGCTCGACGAAAAGGAAGTTCCTTTGACCCCGAAGGATGCGTGTAGCGTTATCAAGTTTTTGGCGCCGCTGCCGGGGAATAGAATAGCTAGTTAGGAGTCCACCTCGTTTAGGTTTCTTTGCTTGATTCCTACCAAGGAAATTTTTTTTTTATATTTTTAGCTTCCTTGTAGTCTATCCCCCTTCTTTGTGTTTGTGTTCATAAAACCCTTTTCATTTGTCGCTATGGCAAGTGAAGTTGCACTTGAATCATTAACAAATGAGGAACAATTGAATTTCGCAGATTGGATTGCTTTTTATTGTTCTAATGAATTTGTGAGTGATCTTAGAGATATCCAAAAGGAGACGGGTGTAAGGTTGGATGGATTTGATAAATTTTGTGCTTGTGTGGCTTCTATTCAACGATCATTGTTAGAATCAACTCCTTTTAGTGAGACCCTCTGGAATTTTTTTGAGAAAAGCCTCTTAAGCATAAACCATCAGTTGTCACAACTTGAGGAAACAGATAAGGAGGACTTATTCAACCTTAGGCATCATGATCAAAAAGACCTAGTTTTTAAGAACATGGAACCTAAACCCGAACAAGATTGTGAGATGGTTATAGTTGAACTACCTAGTTGCATGCGTGGGATAGATTTCACCAAAACATATGACACGCGTGAGGAATCCTTTAGGCAAATAGAACATAGTGATCAAATTTTTGAGAATGATTCTTATGAATCGGACCAAGAATTTGAAATGGCTAAAGAAGGATTTGAGATACTTAGGAGTGTATTTGGGTTAGATCATACTAAAACACATGATGAACATTTAGGAGATCTAGATATAATGGAGAATGAGGTGGAAACTTCAAGCCCACAAGCCCTACCATCACTTGAGGAACACACATCGCCTATAACTTACCCGGAAGAAGTAGAAGAGACTATAGGAACCCCGATTGATATAGAACCTTTGGACCAAACGCCACTAGAGAATGTAGGTTTAGATGCTTGTTGTCATGACCTCTCTCTTAGTCCTAGGGAAGTTCCTAATTTTGATGAACCGGAGCCTCAACCAAAAACCTTACCCAATTTTCCGTCTTTAGATGTGAATCTTGGAATTGAATTAGGCCCCAATCCACCAATCAAAATAAATAGTCCGGTTAGTTTCTTGATAAGGGTGGTAGACTCTAGGCCATGTAGTGTGGAAGCTAATATAGGAGTAACCCATGACCTTACACACTTATATCACCCATTCATGGTTGATAACAAGAAACATTATGGGTTTAAGCCGGGTTTATTAGGTCAAGATGGATCCTTAACTAAGAATCTTTTGAACTTGATAGAAGATGATCCATTTTTAGGAGAGATATTTGATTCACCCGCTACACCCATAAAATTAGGTAAGGTTAGAATGAATGGAGCACACCCCTTTGAGCATGTAAATCACCCATCACCTTCACCTCACGTGGCAAATTTCCACCCTAAGGGTGTGTATTGCTACTATCACCCGCACTTAAACTTAAGTGTAGGGAAAACCTCCCCTTTATCCGTTAAATAAGGGTAGAGTCAAGCTCGTGACTTGAACAAAAACAAGCGCTTCTTGGGAGGCAACCCATGTGTATTTGTTTTTCATTTTTATTTGTGTGTCATATATCTTTTCATTATTGTATGTTCTCATGTTTGAATTTGTGAAAATGCTTTATTTTGTCTTTAACCTCGTCTTAATTACATATAAAGGTATTTTACATAAGGGATAAGTGTAGGGAGGATTACACACGTTTTCAAAAGAAACGTGAACACGAAAATTTCAATTAATTAAAAGATATACATGTGTGTTTGTTCGAGTCAAATGCTTGTATCGAGTCATAATGGATGTTTTGCAGGAAATTTTTCCAGATTCTAAAGATATAAATTTTCCAGAATTTTTTCCAGAAAATCGTAGACCAATTTTTGTCAGGATAACCTGACGGCGTCAAGATCGCAACCTGACGGCGTCAGGAAGGAGCAAAAACAACTGATTACTTTTTCTCGTTTTCTGAGCTACTTATAAATTTTTGGAATTTTCCAGGTCTTAATTTTCCAGAAATTCTGTAAACATCTATTCCACAAGCATTATATCCTAGTTTAGTAGAGTCCTATATATATTATTACCGCTGATTTTACGCGAAGGTTTAGTTTGTTTTCTTCAAGTGTGCAGGTTTAATTTACCAAGAAGAAGATACATAAGATGAGAAGGAGCTTTTCACGCAAACGTTCTTCTTGAAGAAAGATGTAACCACCACTTTACACGGATCCTACCGAGCTAATCAGGGGAGTATTAGTTTCTTTCGCTTTTAATTACCTTCCATTATCATAACTTTGATACTTTCGGAGAACATTGGGGACAATGTTCAGTTTAAGTGTATGGAGGGAAAATAAAACGGGAACTTTAAAACTATGCTTATCCTTAATTATTTGCTTTGTCCAATTGCATTTGCGTAATAAACCATGAGAAAATGTCGGTTAGGGTAATTTTGGCACCAAATTTTCAATTTTTCATGACATATAGGAGTGGGCCATTAGCCTTAATAAAGCGTCTCATGGATAGGAAGTTATATGACTAGCACAAAAAAACCCTTTATCACTTAAATTCCACCCAAAATGTGAGGATCACCCTTAGATTAGTAGGAATTAAAGCATTCATCTTTAATGGTTAGAGTGTGAACCGGTAGTATAATAGATTCTAGAACTTGTTTTGTGATGCATCCCGAGATCGCTAGTGTTAGGAATTAGAAATTCCAGGTATTAAAGAGTCAGTCACCTCAAGTATATGTAATCGTTAGAAAGCTCGTAGTCGTAGTTCTTTTAAGTTAAGTAGTATTTAGTTTCGTAACACCGTGGAGGACGGACGGGTCTTTACCCACTGTATGCCTGATCCACAGCCCGTTGTGTGGCGTTTTATTGTAAGACTATAAATACTCTCTACCTTCCAAGGTAGAGAGTTGGAGCTCATAATAATATTTTTCTTTCTCTCACTATAGTTCCCAACTCTCTTCCTTTCTCTCACTAGAACTTTCTCTCTCTAACATACTTACACGCTTACTTTGATCATGGTTTAGAGTGTTTGTGAAATCCAATATCTTACAATTAGTATCAAGAGCCAAGGTTTGATCACTCATCTTTCATGCTCTTTGTTTTGGTGGATTTCATATGGTTTTTGGGGTATTAAAGGTTTAGGAGAGTTTGATTCATTTGGACAAATTCTAGTGTTAAAGTTTGATTTTTGCTTGTACTTTTGTATTTAGGATCATCATATGTGTTTATGTTTTGAATTGGAAGGCTTAAATCATTGTGGTTTGGTTGTTTTTGGATTGAAAAGTGGTGGTTTTTGAATAATACTTGGAAGCGAGTTGAGTCACGTTATACTTTTCTTGGTTGCGAGTTGACTTGTTCTTGGAAGCGAGTTGTCTATGCGAGTTGCTTATTGAAGCGACTTGTTCTTGGAAGCGAGTTGTCTATGCGAGTTACTTATTGAAGCGACTTGTTCTTGGAAGCGAGTTGCCCTAAGCGAGTTGTTATAGAAGCGTGTTGGGTTTTTATGCGACTTGGCTATTAAGCGAGTTGTCTCTTTATACGACTTGTGTTCTATGCGACTTGGCTATTTAGCGAGTTGATTCCTTAAGCGTCTTGTCTTCTAGGTTTGACCAAAGTTGACTTTTTACGTCAAAACTTCAAACGACCATAACTTTTGATCTGTAACTCCGTTTTCAGCGAAATACCTGTCAAAACGACCGGAACAGGCTAAATATTGTGAGGTTTCACCATGAAGTCGTGAAACGAATTTTTCGAGGCCCAAATCCCCTCCGAAAGGAAGTTATTGAGGTTTTAAGTTTTTAGACCTAAAAATTCTCCGTAAAAACGTGCATCAACCAATCCAAATCTCAACCAATCAACACTTCAGCTAATCTTTCAAACAATCATCACTCCTAACACATAATCCTCTATCATTGTGTGGGTCCATCAGTTATCTTAACTCGTTCTATTGGTCATTGTATCACGGTTTCGTCTTGATTTTAGTAAAATCGCGCGAAAGATTCTATTTCTCGGTTTAAATTATAGACTTGTAAAATCCCGTGCATACTACCACATCATGTCTTATTCTACTGACCCTGTGATTTCAGAAGTGCTTAAATTGTATGATGCTGTGGACATCAATGATAATGTTTGCTACACTGAACGATTAAAGATGATTGAATCAATCAATGAGGATGTGATATCTCCGGGTTCAGACTCTGAAAAGACAGAAATGCACCAGTCAATGCTTCAAAATGCAAGGCTAATGGAATGTAACATTGAGCCCTTTCAACTACTTTATCAGCACCTCAAACTACTTTTATCTACAACTATGGATCGAACAAGCTGTGCTCTCCTTCGTCAGGATCTTCCCACCTTGACAAGAACTGTGCTACTCAACTTAGAACAACTGAGGTTTCAAATTACTAAAGAGAAGTTCTCAACTGATGAATCTAATGCAGCTCTTCAAGTAATCTTCGATCAATTTCAGCCATTTATCCGGGGGGAATATTCCTCAGATTTTGATGATGACATGACTGAAGTGTCTTTCAAGAAACACACTGGAATGGAAATTAGCGTGTTCATTGAGACATTCATACAACTCATGGATAATGTGGAGAGGTACATTGAGGAAGTTACACATAAAGATGAAAACGTGAATGAGTGTCAGGTGCAGTTGAGAGATAGTTGTGATAAGTTGGGTAATGTATCTGTTAAAGAATCGGGCGTTGCTGAATGCAGAATGTCAGAGTCAACATATAATGATGAGTCGGGTAAAGCACCAGCTGATGGATCAGTTGGCACTGAATACAGAGGCTCAGAGATGGATAAGCTTGACACATCCAGCGGTCCAGTGACTCTTGTTACACATGATGTGGATGCAGATATCAGACCAGAAATTGAGCAGGTGTCATGTAATGAGGTACCCTTTACTGTTCAACATAGTGCATCTGCTAAAGTACTTAAACAAACTGATCATGATGCTGAACATGACTTTCATAAATGTTCTGTTACTGAGGCTGAGTCTGAGATTAAGTGTTTCAAAACAAAAGATATGGTTGATAAGAAGGCTTTTGATGAACTTTCAAACAAATTTTCAAATCTTGAAAAACATTGCATTTCTCTTGAAATCGCGATTCAGAGTAAAGAAGAAAGTTTTCAACTTAACAAACCATGTATAAAACCGGAACTTCCTGAATTCCGTGAACTTTTTGAATTTAACATTTTGAAAGCTCAGCTTCAAGACAAAGAGTCAACCATTTACAATCTGAAGAAACATATTTCTGTCTTGAATGAGAAAAGTAATTTAGTCATGAATACACAAGACATTTATGCTATTATAACAAGAAATAATGAACTGTCAATTTATGTGGCTAAATTACTAAAGGAAAATGAGTCTTTGAGAATGCATCACATAGAACTTAGTGACTCTGTCAAAGAAGCTAGAACTAAGTCAATTGAACAAACAAACTCTTTGATAGAAAAAATTGATGAACTCAAAGCTCAACTTCAGGATAAGAGTTTCACTATTGTAGCCTTAAAGAATGAGCTTAGGAAAACTATAGGGAAAAATGTGATCACTAAGTTTACAAAACCATCAACCTTGGGGAAACCAGTTTCTCATCCCATTAGAAACCGGTCTGTTGTTAGGCAGCCTACTGCCTTTATATCCGAAAGACCAAAATTTTCAAAAACATGGTTTGCCTCCCAAGTTGATGAGAAACAAGTTTTGTCAAAACCAGTCACTTCACCTGTGTTACCTAAGAGTCATGCTTCTAGTTCCTCTAATCCTCAACATGCAGCTACTTTTACTCCCAGCACCTCTAGGATTAGTTCAAAAACAGTGTCAAAACCAAGCATTCAAACCCATAATTCATATGATATGAATGACTTGTGGAAGAACTATTATCTAGAAAAAGCTAGGAAAAAGGCACAGATTTAAAAAGACGGAATTTTAGGTGCAAGACCTAGGGTGAGGAATTCTACGAGATTTCAAGGCGCTACTAGTAGTTGTAAACCACTACCTAGGAACACTCAAAAGACTAGGGAGTGGCGTGCATCTAATAGTAGTTATGTGCATAAGAATGCTAAGCATGTAGAAAACAAAACTAGAAATTCTGAGTCTTTTCCATATAAGAAACATTTTCCTAATTCACATGCCAAGGTACAATCCACTAAGACTACTAATGTGACTAAGGTTCAACATGTTATGAAGCAAAACAAACCAAAAACTTCGCCTAGATGGATACCAACTGCTAAATCTTTGGAAACTAGGAACAAGGATAAGTCTTCCGCTATGCATAAGAAGCCTTACAATCCTAGATCTTGCCATAAGTGGATACCGTTTGGTAGAATGTTTAAGGATGATGGACTTAGGTGGATTCCTACTGGAAAGGTGTTTTCTGATGACAAAATCAAGGTTGACCGTGAAACCCCAAAGGGTTTGGATACTAATGTCACTAACCAAAATATATGCAATCAAGCTTGTGATGTTAGTGCAGGTAGTCCTTACTCTGTTGCAGATACTTCGATCCTTCAATACATGGACTGGTTTAAAGTATGGATAACACAAGGATTGATATCTCATAATTCACGGGTTCAAGTAACTCAACCTTGATATTCAACCGGCTATGACGTCTGTTCACATCAGTTCAGGCCTCGTTCTTCAACACTATGGCGTCTGCAGATAACACTTCAGGCCCCGTTCCTCAAAGAAAAGAAAAGTGTACGCTTCAGTGCGCTTTATCTTCAAAAGAAGAGAAATCTTCATGTGTATGACCATTCTCATCAACATTCTTCATCAACAAGCTTCATGTTTTTCCATGCCCATTCAATCCTCAAGTGGATCTCCATTCATGGGTATACATTCTTATTCACTTGATCATTCAAAAATGGCAAACTTCACTTGCAATTTTTGAGGGGGAGAAGTGGGAATATTCTACATGGTGATGGATGCTTGAGTTATGGTCATACGACTCTCCAATGCCTATTGTCTTCACTCACTAAGGATAATTGGGATATACTATATGGGATTCATTGTTTTTCAAGAGATGTTTGATGAGTACTTCCAATCTCCAATGAATGTTGATCATCCAGTTTCTGAAGCTCATGCTCCGGTTCCTACTGACTCAACTGGTTCACCATATAAGAAGTACTTCTCGGAATTCTCAAGAAACCTCATCTCCAGTTACTTCACAAGGCGTGGATAATGACTATCATAATCTTTGCAGTTGCACTCATGAATAGTGATCCGCTCTTTGGTATCCCGTTGCCAAATCTTCACGGATCATTGTTTCATTGTTCTTTCCTAAATGTGCACTCTCTAAATCAACCACATGAACATTAAGGAAAATGACTTCCTCATCCGCTTAAAAACATTGTTGGTGAATCTTCCAGATCAGTTTCTACATGTATACCTTAAGGAAGAATGCATTGATGTTGAGGAATCATTTGCTCCGGTTCATTCAGTTGGTCAATGTACATCCGATTGTATGTTTATTCACGTGTTGGACATTTGACACAAGTTGATTACTTCAGAGTTAATCATTTATCACTTATTTGAGATTGAAGTTGACCTTCACAAAGGCGTGTTCTTATTTGATAACTTGCTCGGGCTTAAGAATTTGAGTTGAAGGCTTGGTTTATCTAGTTACCAGCAGTCGGGGTGGATGGTTGAAGACCTGGTTAACTATCACTATTAGGAGTTACGTTGTTTTACTCAGTGTCACATGCAGATGACGATGTGGATAATCTCAAGAGGTGTTAATGTCTCATACTTTGTTTGAGTAGTGAGTACTTAGAGATTTGCTTGGTGCATAAATTCTCAACACCGTTCTTCCATCATTAAGTGCAAGCTTAAGATACAAATGCGGGGAATTCGACTTCAGTTTCATGTTTGGTATATCTGGTTTTCTTCAACAATGGTCACTTCAAATTGTCTGCATATGGGTTGATAAAGATAGTCAGAGAAAGTTTCTATAACAGTTGATTCTCACAAGACTCCTTTGAGCTTATTTTTGTTCTTCTCTATTTTAAAGAATATTTGGAGCGTGAGATGATTGTGCTTATCGACATCTTCAATATGATTTATGATAAAGTGCTTCCGGTTAGTGCTTCCTGTACACAATGTAATGATGATTCCAATGAGATCGCAACCATCAGAGGAGAGATATGTGAACATCAAGGTCGCACAACGTATTCACATGATTGAGCTTAATCATGATATTCCGGAGTTGACATCCGTAGAGGAGATCAGAGATTCAACCAGTTACTGTGATGTCGTTGTCTCTACTCTGGTTGGGTACGTGTGAAAATTATGGGCTGATTGGTTATATGGGAGATAACTGGAATGCACTCGGTAAAATGAAGATGTTGATATATTGTTCCCCTAAATAGACAACTGGTCAATCTCATTGGTTCATAAAATGAAGATGTTGATGTACGGCTCCTGGACAATCCAGTTCAGGACCCGCACTTCAAAACAGTCCCATTGGTTCATCCCTTGTTCCAAACTCTTCTCAAGAAACTCCATATGTACCTCCATCTGAAGATGATTTAAAGAAATTGTTTGATCCTATGTTTGATGAACAGTATGAGCCAAGTGCTAATGAACTGATGACTCCCTCAGCAGAGGCTGCTCATATTCCTGTGAATGAAGTCAATCCTTCAGTCGTCTCAATATCATAAAGCCAAGAAGCGCCTGTTGCTGATCACTCTATCTCATCGACAAATCATCAATCTTCGAATGTACATCATGGAACCGTTTCTCACATCAATGATGAAGACAATCCCTTTGCTACTCCTGAAGATGCTCCATTTGAGAACATATTTGCTCCTGAATCTTCATCAGAACCATCTTCTTCAGAAGACATCAACTCAGCTACTTCAGTCCCCCAACCACTGCCACATGAACACCTCAGAAAATGGACTCATGATCATCCATTAGATAACATCATTGGAAATCCTTCTCGTCCAGTATCAACACGGAAACAACTTGCAACCGATGCCTTGTGGTGCTTCTTCAACTCCACACTCTCTAAGATCGAACCAAAAGATGTCAAAACCGCCATGAATGAAGATAGCTGGTTCAATGCCATGCAAGAAGAAATTCATGAGTTTGATCGACTTGATGTATGGGAGTTAGTACCTGCTCCAGATTGTGCTATGATTATTGCTCTAAAATGGATCTTCAAAGTGAAACTTGATGAGCATGGTGATGTATTGAAGAACAAGGCTTGATTAGTTGCTAAAGGATACCGTCAAGAGGAGGGTATTGACTTTGAAGAATCTTTTGCTCCTGTTGCTCGAATCGAGGCAATGAGAATCTTTTTGGCTAATGCTGCTAGTAAGAACATGGTAGTCTATCAGATGGATGTAAAGACGGCATTTCTGAACGGAGATCTTAAAGAAGTCGTCTACGTCAGCCAACCTGAAGGATTTGTTAATCAAGAGCATCCTACTCACGTTTATCGTTTGAAGAAGGCTCTTTACGGTTTAAAGCAAGCTCCAAGGGCATGGTATGATACACTATCAAAGTTTCTTCTATCTACCGGATTTAGCAAAGGAGCAGTTGATCCAACATTGTTCACCAGGAAGTCAGGCAAACATTTAATTCATGTTCAAATTTATGTTGATGATATCATCTTTGCCTCGACTGACCCCAATGAGTGTGACCGTTTTTCAAATGAATTGAGTTCAAAATTTCAAATGTCAATGATGGGACAAATGTCATTTTTCTTGGGATTACAAATTTCACAAAGTCCCGGAGGCATTTTCATAAATCAATCTAAATATGAAACTAAGATCTTAAAGAAATTTGGATTTGATTCAAGTGACCCTGTTGACACTCCCATGATTGATCGAACCAAACTAGATGAGGACCACTCAGGGATCATGATTGACCAAACGAAATATCGTAGTATGATTGGATCCCTGATGTACCTCACTGCTAGTAGACAAGATATCTTGTTCGCTGTTTGCATGTGTGCTAGATACCAGGCTAAGCCTACTAAAAAGCACCTTGAAGCGGTTAAACGGGTCTTTCGGTATCTCCAAGGAACCATCAATATGGGACTTTGGTACCCGAAGGACACCGGTATGTCACTAACAGCCTATGCAGACGCTGATCATGCAGGATGTCAAGATACTCGTCGAAGTACGTCTGGAGGTGCTCAATTTTTGGGTGATAAGCTTGTGAGCTGGTCTTCAAAGAAGCAAATGAGTACTTCTATTTCCTCTACAGAGGCAGAATACATAGCCATGTCATCTTGTTGTGCTCAAATCCTTTGGATGAGATCTCAATTAACTGACTATTGCTTTGTATTCAACAAAATCCCTCTGTACTGTGATAATAAAAGTGCTATTGCTCTTTCATGCAATAACGTTCAACACTCAAGAGCTAAGCATATCGACATTCGACATCATTTCATCAAGGAACAAGTGGAAAAAGGTGTGGTGGAACTCTATTTTGTGAGATCTGAATACCAGTTAGCAGACATCTTCACCAAAGCTCTTCCAAGAGAACGTTTCGAGTTTATTCTTCCACGACTTGGCTTGAAAAGCCTTCAACCAGAAACACTCAAACGTCTTCAGGAGGAAGACGAGGAGTAAAAGGTTTCCTTCAACTATCTCTTGTATATATCTATTCGAAAATCAAAATACAAAATTATAAAACCCTCAAAAATCAAATAGAAAAATATAAAAACCTTCAAAATCCATAAAAATCTGAAAAAATTAGAAAAATCTTCAATATATATATATATATATATATATATATATACTAGATTTCGAAGCCCGCCCAATGGGCGGGCATGTCTTATAATTATCGTTGACATAATTTGCTATAGCGAAAGAAGGAGGGTAATCGTAAAGAAGGAGTGCAACTAAGGTGGAACTTTTCGACCTTGATGTGTGGGTCTTGAGAGGCAAGAAGATTCGTGACATATTGTCTGAATCTCTTAGACCGCTCTTTAGACTTTTTTTGACGTGGATATAATTTGTCATCAAAGTAAAGATTGGTAATAGAGGCCCGACAAGGCTTCAATCTATACCTCTACATATAGGCCAGTGAGAATTACCTTGTGGCACCACTTAGACCAAGAGTAATCATGTAGATGGTTGAGTATGGAATTTACATGTAAACCGTTTTCTTATCTTATGAATGATCAAATTGAAATTGAAGTACTCCTGATTGGATATTAGTAGCAACTACAACATGTGTACATGCATTGGTATGATCGACTGATGGAAACGACATTCATGGGGGCTTAGATCAACATTTGGTTGTTACAAAGAAACAAAGCAGAATAATAATCATTGGATGATTATGAGATAATAAAAGTAACTCACCCGTCCGTCACTGGAAAAACCCAAAAACAGGTTTCATGAATTTTATCATCATCACTGAAAAAACATTAAAAAAAATACATTCATCCATTTCATCAAACACATGTATCGGCCCCTAATCCATTTCCTTTTATGTAAATGCACAACCTATTAGAACCAAGGTAGCTTCATCACTAACTTTGCGTAGCAGATTTTTAATTCAACGAAACAACATCCACAAAGCACTATCACATAACATATATGATATATCCATCATAATTTACTTTAAAACTTAAAAACATTTTCAATCCTGCTCACTTGAAGTATGATGATTCACATCAATCTCATATCTAGGCATTGCAATTCAACAGCTAGAGTCTACTACAGGGAATATTTGGAATGACGAAACACAAATATAGGCATTAAATTAGAGATCTAATTATACTACATGGCTTAATTATACTTTATAGGCTTAAGTTGACATTTACAATTGGTCCCCGAAACAACCTTAATTTGAATGCGATACTTGTGTCCACGCTTAAGAATTCATTGCCTTCCTGTCATATAGCCTGTGAAACCGTTGATTAAAAACTTTATAACTCAGTTTGCAGCTGTACCTACCTTGAAGATAAAAAAATCCCGAAATTGCATTGGTTAGCAGGATCACCAAATTCAGTGATGGGCACTGGTACATATCCAATAGTTTCTCAACGACCCTTTACATCTTTCGGTGCGCCACTTTGTGCTTTTGCATTCTATAACTATTGAAGCAGATTGCTTTTAGCCTCAAGAGCAATTTTTTGCCTCTTTTATAAATTTCATCCACTAAACTTTATGTTATCCCTCTTCAAAAGAAATTAAAGGTATTTAAAAGGAATATTAAACAATTTGGCAAGTGATACAGAATGTCCAATAAACACATGGATGTCAAGTTATAAAAAGCTTAACGATGAACATATGAACAATTTGAGCTTCAATATATACATTAATGATGCAACATTTCGGCTTTGCCTGTGCAGGATTGAATAGAGGTGTACAGAATTTGGGTTTCACCCACAAAAGCCGAAACCGAACAAAAACCAAAAAAAGCCGAATTGAATTTTTAAACGAACCAAACCAAAATAAATATTTGATTTTTGGTTTGGATATGGTTTTAGCAAAATTAATCAAAAATCGAATTCACATAAATATATATGTATTTTGTATATATTTATATATATAAAAAAACATTAGAAGTTGTATAAATATATCATTTTTAAAGCTTGAAATGTTTTTTGTTGTTAAAAATCTCAATAAATAAATAATTAATTAATTAAAATTAAGTAATTCGGGTTATTTGGCTCGGTTTAACCAATTCTTAATTCGGTTCGATTTTACCCAGAAAAAAATTAACCGAACCGAATAAACCGAACAACCCGATAACCGAACCGATGAACCCCCAGGATCGAAGAACCGTAAGCAAAAATGCAAAATTGACATGAGTGACCATATATGAAGTCGGTCGTTATGGACTGCAAAAAAATGTTATATCACTTTTATCTTTATACTTGAAGAAATGTGCATGACATACACTATAACATGAATCTCAATGCAAAGTATTTTTGTCTATGATCATGTCGATCGTTAGTAAAATATACAATGCCAAAAGAAGTGATATTTCGCCACGACATGAAACATCCATCAAGAGCATGTAATATATTCTTGTAAGTCGGTCTAAATGTGACCATATAATTGATAAGAACAATCAGTGGAGTATCGATTGGCTTGTGTAAGAAAACTTTAAACAACATTCAATGTTCTAAGTTACCTTGTGCCGGTTGCCTATCAGCGAAGAAGATAAAATGAGATAAAATTAAAGTACAAAAATGAGCAGGCTAAGTAACATGTCAAAATGGGTCGTCTTTTGATATGAGCCGAGTTGGGCTCACTCAAAAATATCATGTTATCCAGAAACAAATACAGGAAAACTGAAAAAACTAAAGAGCATTATGAGAATAAATAACTTACATGAATGTGATTCAGGGACTGTTATATGGCTTCTTGGAGATCTTCTGACACTTGAGGAACCTCGGGCTCATTTTTGAGCTTGAGCTCGGGCTCAATGACACTGTCATCAAGCTTTTGTTTGACTTGTGATACATCAACGGTATTGGCAGGTTTAGTATTCTCAGTCTCAGGCTCGGCATCATCACAACTGTCATGTTTTTCAGGCATAATAATATCTATGTTATCATGACCATGTGGATCAACAATCTTTTCATTTAGAACTTTATCTTCTTCCTTGAATTTATTGCTTTCAACTTCTGACTGTTCTGGAGAGTCAAGTGTGGATGTGATAGACAGCTCGATCCCACATTCTGACCCACCTTTTGGAACAACCTTTGGACTATCAGAAACGAAGCACTTTTCTGGTTCGATAGCTGTCAGTGTGGTAGCTTTTTTCTGGATCAGAGGAACCAATATCCATAGACGATCCTACCTCAGTAACCTGATCAACAGAACTGAGTGGTTCCAATGGTTCAGAAGCTAACTTGTTACTGAATTTCGTTGGCTCAGACGAAACAGCATCATCTTGTTTAGAAGAGTTGACGGATTTCAATGGGTCAGGAGAAACATCATCTTCTTGATTAGAAGAAGTGGGTGACTTAAGTGAGTTGCTCCTAGAAGTCAGCTCCTAAAACCTAGACTGAGCAGCGATAAATGCAGGATTACTTGCTTTTCTTCCAAACACAGACTTCCTTCCCTCTGAATCAGGTTGGTCAGCCGCAAGTCTTTTTGCTGAACGTTTCGGTGCTTCTCAGAATTTGGAACTGCCTCAATCTGAGGTTCCGTGTTCAGCTCCATAGGTTCATCTGGAGGAGTATCAGGCTTTCCTACCGGCTCTAGTACAAACGTGTTTGCTGGTTGAGGCTTCTCTTCTTCATTGTGTCTTAAATGGGAATGCTCTTCAATACTGATCAAATTTTCTTCATTTTCTTCACTTGGTACTGTTATTTCCTTAACATCAGAAATAATTTTGGTTGATTTACAATTAGAAGGAATGACTCTTTCAACATTTTCCTGTTCTTGTTGTGGTGCATGTGACTCGATAGTTTCTGATGTAGAAACGGACATCCACCTCTCCAGCCAATTCCAAGCTGAATCCGATTTTAAGGGATCACATTTGATGTTAATTTGTTTGGTCTTTGGTGTAGATTCCAGTAGCTATCAGAAAAATAAATGTTAATTCACATTCAATTAGAATAAAAAGCAAAGGCAATAAAGGATCGAGAAGTTTCGGACGAGAGAGATGAAAATGGTGAATATACCTGGCGAGCGAGACTGTTACTTAATAGCTTCTCCATGGAAATATGTGTTGGATTTTGCACTCCCTGAAAAAAAAATACCTTTATAATGACCGTATCAAACTCATGTTTTTCTAAAATTTGTCACATTCGACCCATTTGACCCATTCTGACCCGCAAGTTAATAAGCTTATGTTTCTATCATAATAGACTCAAAACTACTTTTAATAGGTTTCTAAGTTTAATTTGAACATTGGGATATGAATACCACAAGCTTTGGTGGCCTCGCACTCCAAACTGATGGCGTCTCAACGATGAATTCCTTGCGCCTAGGCCCTCAAAAATACAAATCTTGTTCACAATTTGTAACTAAGATATGTAATATTTTTTTTTAAGACCAAAATTATTTGTAACATTCTTAGGTGGGTGGAAAACATTAGGAAAACATACTTTATATACAATTATATACATGCCTTAGTTCCAGCTTGTGTAGTTTGGCTTTTGCGTTCAATTGCTTTTTGTTTCCTTTCTTTCCTTCGTCGTTCATACTTGCAGCGATGCTATCTGGTCTTGTTGACTTTAGGTACGATCTGTGCCAACAAAGACAATAATATAAAGAACAGTAAAAATAGAAGATTTGGTTCAAACTCATCAACCTACAAACTCATTTAGATATAATGGGGACACATATCATTAGATGGGTTAAACGTGTTCGGGTTGTGTAACACCAACCTGCCAACCCGAACCTCACATGAATTGCCACTCCTATGTTGACCCATTTAGTTAAAAGAGATACTAAGAGAGGTGTTTGTGTGTGAAGCACCTTTTTAAGTAGTGCATTGTTAGCACAAAGCTACAAAGAATAAGTAACCCCAAACACCCCCTTATTACTTGGTACATGAGGAGAAAAGTAGGGAAAGTATGTATGCCCAAACACCCTGTTATTAGTTGTTGTAACTTTAGTTTAAAAAATAAGTCTAAGGAAAAGTATAAAGAATAAGTACTACCAAACACCACCTTATTACTTGGTACATGAGCAGTAAGTAGAAAAACAAAGTATCCTTAGACACCCTTTTATCAGTTGTACTTAATTCACTTAAAGTAGAAAGTGTTTATGGGTCAATCTTTTATATAGGGTTCACTATGAATTAAATTCCAATATAAAAAATATACAACTTTTTCACGTAAGGAATGCACCTGGTTTCCTTTGTTCCTGGTCAATACGCATCTTGCAACTTAAGCACCAAGGCTAATACTCGCACAACTAATCCTCTGATGGTTGCGCCTCAGAGTCCTGGTCAATTAAAATCAGTTGGTAACTTTAAGCTCACATTTATATTCAAGATAATACGAACTAAGGCGACCCTGGTGGACGCGACAAAGTCATAACCAATAATAAACAACTGGTAGATAAATATATTTGAATTGATACATAATATCTAGTTTCTATAACCCTGTTTGCAAAAAAATGTTGTGTACAGTTATGGTAATAATACATCAGCACAAATCCACCATAACTCCTCATGTATAGAGTAAAATGCACCAAGTAAGATATTCAATACGCAACCGAACATTATAACCTCAATAGTCTAGGACATTTTCACTCAAACCTGATAGCTTAATGCTTGTATCCACATAAATACAAAGTAGTAAACATAATATGATCCTATCAGTTTGTACCTAGTTTCTGGTTCTTTCTCTATGTATGCCAGCAACCCCACCTCGGTTATTCAAATTACTATTGGCTGATTATTGTGGTATCCTTTTTATAAAATATCCATATAACATGTGCATATCAGCACGTCATATGAATGAAAAATGTACACTTAGGAGCCCATATTATCGTGTACATTTATAGATAAATCAGATGAACTTTATAAAAATAACAGGCAAAAACTGTTGCGTTTGTCCACCGGTACCAATGCAAGGTTATTTATCTGTTGTGTCGATCCAATACCTGTTTAGGAACAGCGGGAAAAAAGTAAATTAACTACAGGCTAAGGGTTTGTTAGTTAAATTGTATGAATACGGCTAACGGGTGGCTGACACATTCTATCTAGAATAAGTGATATAAAATTTATTTTGAGAAAACAGGTCACACAAGATCAAATGATACCACGAACTCCTACGTAACATATCCGAATATTTCTGTTTTCAAGTTTGAATCCGTATTCATGTTGAAATAACTTAACAAATTCACAAGCGTAATCATTTCCTGACCCCTTTACCAGTATCAGTCCCTTCATACCTTAAATTTAAGTATGATTCAGTCGTAACACTACTTTCTTCAAATCATTGTTCTATAAGTTTCTTCTTTACCTGTTTGGATAACAAAGTCTCCCTACGTGAAGCTTGTAGAACAGATTCAAGACCGTAAGTAGCCGAATATGGTTCTTGTGCTTCTTCAATAACATTTGTTAATCCCATCCTGTAAATGACAACAAATAGAGAAATAAAGAAATGCAATGATCATATCATCCATAATAAATGACAACAAATAGAGAAATGCAATGATCATATAAGATGAAAGGCCTTACTTTTGCTGATTGAATAGATTAAAAATCAGCTTGTGAACATAAATAAATATCGTATTAATAGAATTTCATTAATCTTTACCTCTTAGGACTCAATCCACCATAAATTGGTGATCCACAATACAAATACTCATATTTCGGCTCAGCTTGAAACTGCAAACTGTTAACCTCTCTCGGGTTTTCTGTAAGGGCATCAATGGTGTCGGAAAGGTCAAAATCAGTGTCCCCGCCTCCTAATGTGGAGGCGTGGACGACTAACTTTCCACCGACACCATCATGGCCGACAGAACTTGGGAAAGTACAATTCACAACAACATCAGTATACACACGCCCATACCCCCAATCTGGTAAAATCTTGTACCCAGTAACATTCACACTGTTTAGTGTCCCATCATGTGGGACCCACTCACAAATATATTTCGATTTTCCAAACAATATCAATTCCATTAATATATACACAACCTTTTACTTCCCTTTCTGAAGGAATGAAGAAAAACATCAAATCATCAATTTCGTGCTTCATGTATAGTTTTTAAAAGCCGAATACCATAGGATTCAGTTTGACGAGGTAACCCATTTACTTTTGAAAGAGTCTGTTCACGTTAGGTTTTTATCTCTAGCAGGCCTAATAATAAAATCATTAAGTTAAGCTAATTAGATTAGGCCTGAAATCTCCCAAAGTAAACCACCAATACTATATCACACGCCACTGCGTACAATATCAACACACGGTACAACAACACCAAGAAGGACATGCATGCAAAGTAATATTGTAGTGTGTGGATCACCTCTCATGTGTAATGTATACAAACTACTAAAATGCTGTAATTAGATAACTATATAATTATCACAATAACATTTTTTTAGCACACATCTCAGTTATTGATATTTGAACAGAACCGTGTGCCTGAGAGGAATGAATCTTACCTAAAAGCTGAGCTTAGTACAACGTCATCAGCATCATCCAATAGTTGGTCTGGTGTTTCCTCACTTGGAACAATACCTCACCCAAACTCATGTGAACCGACGTATATAAAAGGAGATTCGTGTGAAAAGTGCAGCACTTATGGAACTGATTCTTGGACGTCATAATCAGAAGCATATTTTTGTTTAAACTAAAATTGGAAACTGATCAAAAGCAATGGCTGATATTCGGTACCTCCCTTCTTATTAGTCAAGTGGCAGCCCCAAATGACAGCATTGTTACCCTTCTTTTTAAGCCTCTGCATGAAGGCACCGTTACACCATAAGGATATAAGAAAAAGCATAGAAAGAGAGGTCTACACGATTAACATATCATATTTCAGATTATCAAACCACAGCTAAGTTTCGAGTTTGATTCACATCTGATATGTAATTATCTGGTTTGCCCCATTATTATTTCGTACTACCAAAGCTCTAATACCATAACTCAAACTATAAGTAAACCGTAGAGATAAGATATCATACCTGCGTAGTATCTTCTAGTAAGATTTTTCAAAGCTTTTGGTGCATAGTCTTCATCTCTCAATTGAACGTACGAAATGCCCAGTCATTGACACATAATTCATTTATCCCAAGTGACGCTACAATGAAGGCACACTTGGCTGCAGCTACCAAACCGCACATACTCTTCCAGTGCGCCTGCAAGCACGAGTTACACAAAAATGCCACGCACACGATGAAACATACTTCAAGTGGTTAGGATAATAAGAGCAGGTTCAGTCAATGTAAGCTACCTCGGCCTGCTATGGCTCTAACATAGGTATCCTGATTATGCCCGTGCACAAGACATAGGCCTCTAGATGCTGCATAAAAAACACGACAGATTATGTCATATAAGTATAACCCAAAGGTTTGCAATTAGTAAATAGGCAAGACGCATGAAAAATCTAATGTAGCTATGTGGCACCAACCTGGCATGCGGGAACTCGTGCCATCTGCCGGTGTAGCACGATTATATACACCTGTAATTGTAAAAGCATCAACTTCATGGGACTGGTCGGTTGTTCCTGTATAAAGACAAAAGGCTGATTAGTTGGTACACCATATCACTACAGTCAACATACGTAACAATACATAAACTAAATGAGACAACCCATTACCTGAAGCCGCCGTGTTGAAAGCATCCAAAGGTGGTCCCTCAAACAGGCGAACAACAACACCGGTAGTAAAACGATGGAACAGTATTAGCTCACTGTCACTACGTATGCAGCAAAAGGTGTTAAATTGAGAAACAACCTGACGTTTCTGATGGTCTGCTAACATTAGAAGTGAGAAAAGAACCAGCTTACCCGAGAGACCAAAATTCTGAGGCTTGCATTACTCCTTTTCGTGGAGACTCGCACTTATTAACAGCTAGTATGATAGATTTGTTTGAGTAGTTCTTCCGAAGCCAGTCCCCGATTTCCACATCAGCTGCATTCAAGCCTGCCTGTTCAAAGTTAGTCATGTAGGGCCCACACAACAAATGGGAATTTTTTTAAACATATATGAGAAGTGAGAGATGTGTGCAAACGTGCAATAAGCATTTGATAAACAAAATTATAGTAAGTTGAAAAGTACAAAGTACAGACATATAGAATGCTCAGAAAAAGAGTGAATTTTTACTTGGAAGAAGAAAAAGGGTATGATGTAAGGTATTCATTCTAAACTGGTACTTGAGAGTTGTATAATTGTTGTACTTTGATATATGGAACTATCAATTATGGGTGTGATAGGGGAGATAATTTGTAGAACTGGCAGTATATCAGTAGTTTCTCATGTAAGGTTCCCATGAAATTCATGATCAACTGAGATCCAGACTGGTGGTCGACGAAACCAATGTTCATGGCAACAACAAAATGTAAATTGTAATAATCATTTATCTTTCGACAGTATCGAGTGATATCTGCACTAATTTTAGCACGTATAGCAATAATAACTAACTAAAGATTCCAATAATATAAATATGGATGATAGTTTATAGACCATACCTGGCCATCAACTACAAATATGACGACTGATGATTCTTCAACTGCGAAAATAGCTCGTCTCTCGATCATTGATGGCATCCTAGCAACAACAGCTTCTCTGAAAGCAGGTGGAATACCTTCCATCCCAATGGTTGTTGAAACCGACAATTGCTGTTCCATAACATCAGTCTGTGACTCTGAAACTGTGAGAACACCTCCTGTGTCGATTACCATAAATTATTGATTTCATTGAATCCAAGCACAAGCAAGGCAACAATAGCCCATGGAGGCGATAGCCAGTTGCTATTTTGCTTGTTAGCTTTCTGAAAAACATTAAAAAAAAGCATAGAAGGTAATATAATGAGGATAACAGATGTATGGAGATTCGTTATCATTATGTAATGAGGTACAGATATGATTGAAATAACACCTGAGCGGAAATAGCTTGACTAACAGCATCCTTAGTCTCCTTCTGAAATTGGTTCCACAAAGATTTACACTGAACAGGAGTTATCAACGTCTTTGATGCTGGAATCTGGATGTAAACAAATTTAACCACAAACATATTCTATGAGCGATCATTTGGATGCAAATATTTACATACATTTTAATATATTTTTAATATTAACGATAGAGATATATCATAGTTTGTCAGATTCAATCAGAGAGCTTCTTAATGTTTTGTAACGATAGAAATAGAACAATTGATCCATTTATTAATAAATGGTTTAATTCGGATTATTTTATTCTCTAAGGAGTCAAATGAGTAAGAAAAATAAATACTACAGATTTAAGTCAGCCAAAGTGCAATTTGTAATGCATGCAACTTCTTACATAATTTTGTAGAAGAGCTTAGATTATTACTTTATGAATGTAGTTTTTCATGGCAACAAACTTTAAAGCCAGTCGAAATGGAGATTTATCTCTTTACAACAGATTAGTATTACCTTCAATCGTTTTTCTGACTCTAAATGCAAAGTGAGATCTTCCACTTTCAAGAGTATCCTTAGCTTGTTCGAGTACAGTTGTTTCCCTTGCAGCCTGTATATGTTGAAAATTATAAACAATTAATAATATGAATATTGTTAGCAGAGGTCCGCACAATGGTCATGCAATATCTATGCATATCAACATTTAAGTACATAAACAGTACTCGAGTTACATGGGAGACTCTTAATAATAATTGCAATTAGCAAAACGTAGCTATACTTGGTATTACGAACAAAACCCATGTGGAATTTAACAACTCTATATAACAAATTATAAGTTACCACGAAATTATGTTATACATCAATTATATAAGTAAAACCAAATTTTACCTTAACAATTGCTACGACAACCTGAACTCATATTCCATTTAGAAACAGTGGTAATAAAATTATTAGGGTTTGATGCCTCTGGTATATTTTCAGTATATGTAACTTCTGTTGTATCTTTTTTTCATGCAATTGTAATTCCAGAAGGTTGCACACCTAAATTAATAAAAAAAATATTGTTACAAATTCGCATAGTGTAGTTTAATTAATACATACATAAACACATTAATCAAAAAACATAAACACATAACCAACATGAATTCTATACGATTTATATTTTTAACTAAAAAACATAATCAAACTGATAATGTAATTAAAGCAAGATCGAGTTCTAAGTATGAACATAAAAAATGATATATATTAACCTCCAAAAAACATGGATAATATGTCTTTGCCCATAATCTTCACTTACATCATGAAAAGCAAGATAAATGAATGCAAAGAACAAACATTAGCAGAATCTGCATAAAAAACAAAACATTATTAGTTAATTGTGTAAACTTGAACATATTAGGGTTTTGAGAAAAAAAATAGAGAGAGTCGACAGGTTTTCTAAAATCCGAACATTCCTAATAATAATGGATTTATGTTGTTGTAGGGATTTATAAATTTGGTTTTCCAAGTAATAATCAAAAAAATATGTTGGTCTAGTGGTAATCATGTTTGTTTATAGACTAACAGACCCAGGGTTCGGATCCAGCTGCATGCATGATTTTTTGAAGAATTAAAAAAACGAAATTTTAATTAGAAAATTCTAATAAATAAATAAAAAACGAAATTTTAATTAAAAAAAAATCTGAAAATTCTAATAAATTAAAAAATATATATATTGCTTAGTTGGACAACAAACGCTTATGTGGCATTAAATTGGATTATGTGGCATTGAGGTGGCATTGAGGTGGCATTAATGCCAAATGCCTCCTGTTATATATAATATAAAGATATATATATATATATTGTCAATTTGTTATGTTTTTTTCTCAGTTCGGTAATATCTACGGTCTTTGTGCTGTCATTCAAAGAATGACACGGGACTTTAGATGTTGTTCGAATTTTTATATAAAAAAAAAATCAAAAAATCAAAAAATTATTTTTGGGAGAAAGAGAAACAATGGTTTATTGTCATTTCAGGCAGTAACCCGCTTTTCAAAGAAAGAACAGAGCCATACTTTATCATGTTTTCAAAATTCCATGCTCTGATTCTATAAACATTTATCTGCTGAAAACGAACTGCTTTAAAAAAAAATAACTCAGTCTCTATTTTTGATAATCATCTGGACTTATTTGTCAAAATATCAATCTCTCAATCAACAACCTATGTCATTGATTGAGGGGGAGAATGATTTCAATTAAATTAAAAAGTTATTTGGCATTCAATTGTTTTCAAAAGATATTCATGCATGTTTTATCAATGGAGTTTAAAGTCTTAAAATCCGATCCTTATAAGTTAAAACGCATTCATAATCAAGTCACAATTCTCCCTAAAAGCTTTCAAAATCAATTTAAATCTATAAGAGATCACAAATCTCAAATGATTTGATAATTGTGATCGGGGGAGAATGTGTGATTTAAATTAGATTTAAACTGATAATTCGGTAAATGGTTTTACATGCTCTCCTTCCCACATGTGACAAACGATTTCAAATTTTCCATGCACATGTTGAGGGGGAGCATCTA
>BPTQ01000002.1:177084641-177106628 GCA_019973895.1 Chrysanthemum seticuspe | reverse complement strand
TAACTAAAAAAAAAAAAAAAAAAAAATAACTCAGTCTCTATTTTTGATAATCATCTAGACTTATTTGTCAAAATATCAATCTCTCAATCAACAACCTATGTCATTGATTGAGGGGGAGAATGATTTCAATTAAATTAAAAAGTTATTTGGCATTCAATTGTTTCAAAAGATATTCATGCATGTTTTATCAATGGAGTTTAAAGTCTTAAAATCCGATCCTTATCAGTTAAAACGCTTTCATAATCAAGTCACAATTCTCCCTAAAAGCTTTCAAAATAAATTTAAATCTATAAGAGATCACAAATCTCAAATGATTTGATAATTGTGATCGGGGGAGAATGTGTGATTTAAATTGGATTTAAACTGATAATTCGGTAAAAGGTTTTATAAGGATGTACATGCTCTCCTTCCCACATGTGACAAACGATTTCAAATTTTCCATGCACATGTTGAGGGGGAGCATCTATCTTAAACCTATGATTTGAAACGTGATCACTTATCTCAATGTGCAGGTTCCTTCTAGTGTGTGCAAAACTCTTTTCAAAACTTAATGCACATATTGAGGGGGAGCAAAATCATGAAAACCTCATCCTTCCCCAAAATTCTTTATCTACTTGATTCGATTAGGGAAGTGATGTTGATATCTTTTAGAAAATGGTTATTAAAGAAGTTAATTCTTTCTCTTGCCTCCATGTGCAAAACGATTTCAAATATTTGATGCACATGATGAGGGGGAGTTCTCGTTCTAAAATATCAAAAACAATTCAGGTACAAAATGATTTGATAATATATCATAAGTATCTGGATTGATTTTCAAATGGTTTTCAATTGGTTCCAAATGGCAGATGAACAATACCAAATAAACCGACCAACTTTACTTTATGTACGGTGATATAAGGATGATAAGGTTAGGTATTTGTTCCCATGATCCGCCAGAACCGGAGGGATCTACCCAGGGACTATCCACTTGTCAGTGTAGAGTTCTTAGGTATGATGATAAAAGGAGAAAAATGAGATATGGGAAGAGTGCGGACTGAGACTGAGCTAGTACTGGAATAAACCCAACAAGGTTCTAGCTATGAAGTCTTGGTAAGCACTGAAGGGGTTGAAGAATTAAAAAGAATTGAATGAGAAAAGGGTGAAAACAAAGGGCAGAAACCGGGTTCAATTCATTTGCTACTGGCGGTTACCAAGGTAACACCGGTATTGAAGACAAGACGTCATGGACCCAGTGACGCACTGCACTTCAATCTTCCCAAACCACTCATGTTCCTCTTAAAAGGGCTTGTTTCATTCTCACGGGGAACCTACATTATCTATCGACTCTCTCTTAGAAACTGTTGATATTGAAGAAGGAGACCCTCTCCCTAGTCTCCGATACAGGATCCAAATATGCACAAATTGAGTCTAGAGCCACGAGATCATCAATAAATCTCATTAGGACACTTTCAATGAAGACTCTTTGTTTCACATAATGTGGAAAGAGAGATTATATCTTGAGTCCTACGCATTATCCTTGTGGTATTGCCAGAACATCTGAGTGATATGCAAACATATTCACAATGAAGATGGAAAGCCCTCTGGAGCCAACATCTAACAAGCTCCTGGTGGGTGGCATGTGAGATCTATTCAATAGATCAACCATGTGACAACTGAACAGAAACAATGGGGCGATTCAATCTTTTGAATCAATCCTGGTTCAGGCTATGGATTGACGGATACCTTTGAAAAACCGGTTGTTGTGCTTAAAAACTCTTTTCTTTAGCAAATCGACCGTGTACGGATATTTCAAATCAAAAGGTATTTTATGATTGATAATTGATGTTCTTTAAAACCTTCGTTGTATTGCAAAAACAATTTCTATTTAGTAATACGCGATTGTTTTTCAAATATCTTTTCATCAATCAGTGAATTTCTATTCGCTGGTTCACTCACTCCGTGTTGTCTTCTTTGAGACATTCCAGTTTGAGAACAGCTAGAGCAGCTGCGAAACCCTGTCAAGGAAATTCTTCGGAATTATACCTGATCACAGGCAGTACTTGTACTGATCAACGGGGAACCGTGGGCCGTGTACCTCAATTCAACGAAAGTGATCAAAGACACTTTCGTGCGCTTTATTGCTAACTGTTTTATGCAGGTACACCCGACGTTTGCAGCTGATCAGAATAAAGCGGTCAATCCATAGCCGCATGCTCACATTACACATTCATCTCAAAAGAAATCATGATATGTGCATCAATAACTCTGATATTTTCACTCCATGCTTCTGCTACGCTGCTACCAATATCATGAATCAACGAAAGCTTTCGTTACTCTGATGAGAAGATATCATGATCCAAAATGTGAGCATGTCGGTCCGAAAGTCACAACATCACATAATGCCAACATCACAATGGATGTCTCAGAGATTTTTGTTTGCTGATGATCTCAAAAGCTGGCTTAAAATGAATTATCACGTGGATCAGTAAAAGACATCCACTTGGATTAACCAAACATGCAATGAGAAGAATCAATGACTACGAGCTTCGGAGCAAAGTACTACATCAAGAATGCAAGAACAATTGTTAATGTAATATCTGTTTGTATTCAATGTAATTTTAGTATATGTTTAAGGTGACCTCCCTTAGGGGGAGATAGTTAGGAATTAGAAATTCCAGGTATTAAAAGAGTCGGTCACCTCAAGTATATGTAATCGTTAGAAAGCTCGTAGTCGTAGTTAGTTTAATTTAAGTAGTATTTAGTTAAGTAACACCGTGGAGGACGGACGGGTCTTTACCCACTGTATGCCTGATCCACAGCCCGTTGTGTGTGTTAGGAATTAGAAATTCTAGGTATTAAAGAGTCGGTCACCTCAAGTATATGTAATCATTAGAAAGCTCGTAATCGTAGTTCTTTTATGTTAAGTAGTATTTAGTTTAGTAACACCGTGGAGGACGGACGGGTCTTTACCCACTGTATGCCTGATCCACAACCCGTTGTGTGGTGTTTTATGTAAGACTATAAATACTCTCTACCTCCCAAGGTAGAGAGGTGGAGCTTATAATAATATTTTCTTTCTCTCACTATAGTTCCCAACTTTCTTCCTTTCTCTCACTAGAACTTTCTCTCTCTAACATACTTATACGCCTACTTTGATCATGGTTTAGAGTGCTTGTGAAATCCAATATCCTACAATTGGTATCAAGAGCCATGGTTTGATCACTCATCTTTCATGCTCTTTGTTTTGGTGGATTTCATAAGGTTTTTGGTGTATTAAGGGTTTAGGAGAGTTTGATTCATTTGGACAAATTCTAGTGGTAAAGTTTGAATTTTGCTTGTACTTTTGTGTTTAGGATCATCATATGTGGTTATGTTTTGAATTGGAAGGCTTAAATCATTGTGGTTTGGTTGTTTTGGATTGATAAAATGGTTATTTGTGAAAAAAGGACTAAGCGAGTTGAGTCTCGGACTTGTGTTTCTTCAAAGCGAGTTGCTTTGTTATTTGATGCGAGATGGTACATGCGACTTAGCTGTTTAGCGAGTTGATATTTATGCGACTTGGGTTCTAAGCGAGTTGTATCTATAAGCGACTTGAGATCTAAAGCGACTTAGCTATTTAGCGAGTTGTAACGCTAGCGATTTTCTTTAAGCGACTTAGTGTTCAAGCGAGTTGATTGTGTTGCGAGTTGATACTAAAGCGAGTTGGCTATTTAGCGACTTGATTCATTAAGCGAGTTGACTGTGTTGCGAGTTGATGCTGATGCGACTTGGCTATTAAGCGAGTTGATTACTTATGCGAGTTGTTAATTAAGCGAGTTTTGTGGTTAGGTACTTATTCATTTAGGCTTGTTACTTCTTGGTGATACATTCTTACGGTTGTTCTTTTGGTTTAGTAAAATCCCGTGAAAGAATCAATTTCCCGGTTTAATCAAAGAATAGTAAAATCCCGTAGAGCTTGAAACATGTCTACAAACGTTCCTACTATCTTTTCCACTGTTGCTGAGGATGTTCAAGCAGCTGGTTCAGATACTCGTCCACCCATGCTTGACAGAACTGACTACGACTCTTGGGCTCAACGAATCAGATTGTATTGTCATGGAAAAGAAAATGGAGTCAACATTCTAAAATCCATTGATGAAGGACCATATCGGGTTGAGACGACTAGAGACTTAATTGATACAGCTAAAGATGGAACAATGATCTATGGAATTGACAGACCAAAGACATATGATGAGCTCGATGATAAGGAGAAAAAGAGATTCGATGTTGATATCAGGGCTTCTAACATCGTACTTCAAGGTCTTCCAAAAGATATCTACAAGCTGATCAATCACAACACCGAAGCAAAGGCAGTATGGGATAATGTCAAGATGCTTCTCTCAGGTTCTGAATTAACCATTGAAGACAGAGAATCACAACTCTATGATGAATTTGAACACTTCAAGATGAAACCGGATGAGAGTGTTTATGAGTACTATGTGAGATTCCACAAGCTTGTTAATGATATGAGGAACATCAGAATGACTATGCCTAACATTCAGCTGAACTCAAAGTTTGTAAACAACATGAATCCCGAATGGCACAAATTTGTTACTTCTGTGAAGCTCACTAAAGGATTGAAGAATACGAATTATGAGCAACTCTATGCCTTCCTTCTTCAAAATGAGAGGCATGCCATGTTTGAAAAGAGGATTCTAGATCAGTTCAAAGCTCAGGGAGAAGCAAATTCAACAAATAATTCAACTGCCTTTTACACAAATGTTGGGATTACCACCAAAGCTTCTCAAGTTGTACCCACGGGAGATGGTAATCACAACCTCATTCCTGATCCAAGGTTCAAGCAACCAGATGCTAATGCTGTCATGGAACATTTCATCAATCAATTGGCACTCATGGTTAAAGAGAACAGGACACTTTCACCTCACACTAACAAACTTCACACCAACAATAAGATCAGAACCGCCTCCAATCTTCACAATCATGCTTTGAACAGAGATGGGAAAATTATGGGGCAGCCAGTTCAAGAAAGGCAGTTTGATCAAAAAGGGGGTAGAGCAGGTGGAGGTTATGGTGCAAATCAGAATCGAGGAAGGAATAGAAATCAAGGTCAAGCTAAGCCAATCAAATGCTATAACTGTGGTGGTGAGGGACACATTGCAAGGAACTGCACATCTCCAAAACGTCCACAGAATGCTGATTATTTCAGAGATAAGATGCTGCTTGTACAAGCTCAGGATAATGGTGCTACTTTGGATGAAGAGGAGTTGCTGTTTCTTGCTGAGGGCAATGCCAAGGCCTATGATGCAGATGTGGATGAGCAGCCAATTCAGGAGATAGGACACAATCATCAGAATGCCTTTCAAGTCGCTGGTTGTGATGCATATGACTCTGATGTGGATGATGGACCTACTGCACACATAATTTTTATGGCTAGCATTTCTCCAATGGTTTCTCCCAAGGTCTCTTCTTCACCACAAGCTGGCCCATCCAAAGACAAACTCATCTCAGAGGTATTGAAACTATACGATGATGCTGATGTGCAAAAGATGCACGACAAAATACAATCAACTGAAACTGTTGAATCAAACATTGAAAATATGGGTAATATCAACGTTGTCCCATATGATCAATATGTGAAATAAAGTGAAAGTGAAGTTGTACTAAGTGATGCATCTTCTGCAGTCAACAATGACTATGTTTTTGATGAATACACTGCATGTGCCCCTGATGATTCTGTCATCTCTGAACTGAATGCCTATAAAGAACGTGTTGCTATTTATGAACAACGTGCCAAATTTGAGTTGACCACTCGTGAGCAGGAAATGGATGACCAAGTGCGTACAATCATTAGAAAAAGTAATTTTAGAGAAGAAGTATTAAAACAAGAGTTAAATTCCTTGCAAGAAAAGCTTTCTAAAACTGCTAAGCAAAAACAAGAACTTCAAGAAAATGTGAAAATGCTTAAGCAAGAATTTAATGCAAAGGAATCAAAACTCTTGAAAGATTTTTCTAATCTGAAAACTTTGAAAAAAAAACTTGAAAACAAGTTGTACATACAAGGGAACACCATTCAGACTGCTCACATGATCACTAAGCATAGAGTCTTAAGCGATAAGCATAGCACTCCCCTTGTTGAGGAACCAAATCCAGAGGTCATTAAAAAGGCTAGAAATGCTCATAAGGTTCTTTATGATGGCAATGAAATCCTTAAACCTAGACAGAAACCTAGTTGCGTTGAGTGCACTGAGGAAGATAAGAAATCAGCTGAAGTCACTAGGGAAAAGATGAACAAGAAATTAGGTGATCCTAAATGTAAAGAGATGAATATAAAGATCACACCCCATGATTACAAGAAGGAAAATTGGATTTCCTTGAACATGTTTAAGCCTCAGACATTGTTAACACCCGAACAAGTATTCTGGAAAAAGGATTTAGATAAGCAAAAAACAGAGAATCTTGTTGTAACGAACCCTCCCCTTAGGAAAATGCCTAAAGCGACTGTGTATCCTCCCAACACACCAATGCATCTAGTTCCTAGAACTATTGCTACTAAAAGCAAGACCTTAATCAGTCAATATGTTATTTTTCAACTATTTGTTGATTTTGAGAAAACTTGTAAGAAAAGGATCACACCCACTGGGATAACTGAAGGGGAAAGGGGTTTTGATCAAACAAAAGAATGCTATTTAACTGAGGTCATGCCTTTCTTTAAACTTCTAAAAGATCACTTTGAGAGTCTTAAAAAAGGGTTAGATACTGATATTAAAGGAATGGAAAAGGAATTTGATGCAATGATAGTTGAGGTTAGTGACTATGAGCGAGCACTAAAATATAATGAGATTGAGAGGAAGAACTTGCATACACTAAATGAGAACCTGATTTCTGAATGTATTGCTCAAGATGTGTTCTACACTGCTACTAACTGTTCTATTACTACTTCTCGATTCCATGAACTGTCTGTTGCTTTGAAAGTCTCCCATGATCATGTCATTGAGCTTGAAAAAACTAATTCTGAACTAAATGAGAAAATTGAACTGGATGATCACGACAATTTGGTTAAACATTTTTCTAAACTAGAAGTTGAGCATTTTAATTTACAACTAAAATATCAACATCTTAAAGAAAATGTCAAAACTTCAAATATCAAGACATCCTCAGATGCTCCAGATTTTGATGCAGTTTTTCAAATTAACAAACGTTATGAACAGATTCAAGCTCATTGCAATACGATCAGAAAGTTGAAAGCCCAAATCTCTCAATTAAAGGGTCAAACGAACAATGTGACTGGTCCCCAAATGCCTCCTCCTTTAGATTCTCAGAATTCTCAAAACTTTCATCTTCAAAACTTAGTAAATGCTTTACAAAAGGAAAATGAGGTTTTTCTTGAAGAAAATGAAAAGGTTAAACGTCATTTCAATGAATTATTTGAATCTATAAAGGTCACTCGTAACAAAAATAACGAAACGGTAGCCTCGTTACAAAAAGAAATTGAGAATCTGAAGAGTCAGGTAAAAGGGAAGATGCCAATGACCAATGGGGAGAATGGTGTATCAAAGGTACATGTCTGTAATAAATATGCTTTGTCTGTGAAATATGTTCCTCCTCACCTTAGGAATAACAAACTTGCTATTCAAACATATTTCTCATACCTTAAGGACAACCTATAATGTCTCCGTGAGATTGTAGAAGAGGATAAGTTAGAGAAACCAGATGATAATGCAATTGGCCATGCATGCTTATATGCCAAACGATCTCAAGAACTTCTAGAATGCCTAATTACAATATGCCCTAAAACCTTAGGTGAGCAAGTCAATCCCTTGATACCGTGTTCTATGCCTAGTGCCAAGCATGCAAGTCATTCAATGCCAAATGTTATGAATGTAAACCCTAATGTGCCTTCAAGTAGTTCAGATTTCAAATCTGTTAGTGCTAAGAATGTGAACTCGAGTGTGCCCTCTAGGTGTTCTAATCCCAGCTATTCAAGTGTTAAAAAAGTTAATCTTAGTATGCTTGCATGTAGCTCAGATCCCAGCACATCTAAACAGGTGAAGCAAATAGTAGCCAAACCAACTAATGTTCCCATTCCCTCTACAAGAGTAATCAGTGACATTAAAGCAAGCAGGTCAAAGTCTCAAGACAATACAAGGAAGGACACGACCTCGCAAGCTAAGAATGTGCATTGGAAGAAAGTAGAAGACCTACCTAGGAACTTTAAGTTTGAGCCGAATAAAACGAATCATGTTGATTCTAGTATTAGCCATAGGCGTACTGTAATTAAGTCAAATTCTGATACTATTTGAAAACCTTGTATTGATGTCTGCTTGAATTCTGTTTCTAATCATGAATGTGGTGTTAATGTTTTGCCTAATGATGTTAATTGTCCAGTTAATACTGTTAATGCTAAAAATCATGCTAAGAAGGCTAAAAGGCAAAAACGAAAGAAAGTTAGAAAACAGTGGAAACCCACAGGAAGAACATTTAGTAAGATAGGCTATCATTGGATACCTGTTGGTCATAAGACTAATCAGACAATGCCCACTAGAAAATGGATGCCTACTGGTAGAACTATTCCCTTAAGAAGTGAGCACACTTTGAATAGGGCTAATACAGACACTAGTACTACATCTATTCATAATGATTCCATTGCCTTAATTTTATTGATATGAATGCTTCTATTTCTGATGTGGGTGTTCCAACCATTGTTACTAACCAAACGGAACCCATTCTTACATGGGGATCCCAATTATCCAGTTATCCATTCTTGTCTGTGTTTAACTGCAGATCGTTCAAATCGTTCTGTGGTACCTGGACTCAGGCTGTTCCAAGCATATGACTGGCGACCGGTCGCGGCTCATCAACTTCGTGAGCAAATTCATCGGGACAGTTAGATTCAAGAATGATCATTTCGGTGCAATCATGGGTTATGGAGATTATGTTGTTGGCAAAAGTGTTATCTCCAGAGTTTACTATGTAGAAGGTCTTGGTCATAACTTGTTCTCTGTTGGTCAATTCTGCGATTCTGATCTAGAAGTAGCCTTCAGAAAACATACCTGCTTCGTTAGAGAACTTGATGGTAAGGAACTTTTAAGAGGTTCACGTGGTTCAAATCTATACACCATCTCTATCGAAGATATGATGAAGTCTTCTCCAATTTGCTTGCTGTCAAAGGCTTCTAAAACAAAGTCATGGTTATGGCATCGTCGTCTCAATCACTTGAACTTCGGCACCATCAATGATCTCACCAGAAAGGACTTAGTTGTAGGTTTACCTAGACTCAAGTATGAAAAGGATCATCTTTGTTCAGCATGTCAATTGGGAAAAAGCAAGAAGTATGCCCATAAACCCAAACCTACTAACTCTGTCACAGAAGTTCTTCATACAATTCATATGGATTTATGTGGACCAATGAGAGTGCAGAATATCTTTGGGAAGAAATATGTGTTAGTTGTGGTTGATGATTACTCTAGATTCACCTGGGTCAAGTTCTTAAGGACAAAGGATGAAACTCCTGATATCATCATCAAACTCATCAAACAGCTGCAGGTTCGACTTAACAAAACCGTCAGAATTATCTGAACAGACAATGGAACTGAGTTTGTTAACAAACAACTTAGTGAATTTTATGAAAGCATTGGAATCAACCATCAAAGAAGTGTTCCACGAACTCCTCAACAGAACGGTGTAGTTGAAAGACGAAATCGAACTCTTGTAGAAGCCGCTAGAACAATGCTGATTTACTCAAAGGTTCCAATGTTTCTCTGGGCTGAAGCTATTGCCACTGCATGCTACACACAAAATCGTTCCCTGATTCACACTGTTCATGGAAAAACTCCATATGAACTTGTCCACAACAGAAAACCTAATCACTCTTTCCTTCGTGTGTTTGGTGCATTGTGTTATCCAACTAATGAGGGTCAAGACTTAGGCAAACTTAGAGCTAAGGCAGACATTGGAGTTTTTGTAGGGTATGCACCAAACAAAAAGGGATACCGAATCTACAACAAAAGAACCCGAAATATCATGGAAATAATTCACGTTACGTTTGATGAGCTGACCGGTCAAATGGCTCCTGGACAATCCAGTTCAGTACCCGCACTTCAAAACAGTCCCATTGGTTCATCCCTTGTTCCAAACTCTTCTCAAGAAACTCCATATGTACCTCCATCTGAAGATGATTTAAAGAAATTGTTTGATCCTATGTTTGATGAACTTTATGATCCAAGTACTAATGAGGTGTCGATTCCTACAACAGAGGCTGCTCATATTCCTGTGAATGAAGTCAATCCCTCAGTCTCAATATCTTTAAGTCAAGAAGCGCCTGCTGCTGATCCTTCAGTCTCATCAACAAATCATCATTCTTCAAATGTACATCATGGAAATGTTTCTGGCATCAATGATGAAGTTAATCCCTTTGCTACTCCTGAAGATGCTCCATTTGAAAACATATTTGCTCCTGAATCTTCATCAGAACCATCTTCTTCAGGAGACATCGACTCTGCTACTTCAGTCCCTCAACAACTACCACATGAACACCTCAGAAAATGGACTCACGATCATCCATTAGACAACATCATTGGAAATCCTTCTCGTCCGGTATCCACTCGTAAACAGCTTGCTACTGATGCCTTATGGTGCTTCTTTAACTCTGTACTCTCAAAGATCGAACCTAAAGATGTTAAAACTGCTATGAATGAAGACAACTGGTTCAATGGCATGCAAGATGAAATTCATGAGTTTGATCGATTAGATGTATGGGAATTAGTACCAGCTCCAGATTGTGCTATGATCATTGCTCTTAAGTGCATCTTCAAAGTGAAGCTTGATGAGCATGGTGATGTTTTGAAAAATAAGGCTAGGTTAGTGGCTAAAGGTTATCGTCAAGAAGAAGGTATAGACTTTGAGGAATCTTTTGCTCCAGTTGCTCGTATAGAGGCGATCAGAATCTTCTTGGCTAATGCTGCTAGCAAGAACATGGTTGTTTATCAGATGGACGTGAAAACCGCATTTCTTAATGGAGATCTGAAAGAAGTGGTTTACGTCAGCCAGCCAGAGGGTTTTGTGATTTCAGAGCATCCTAGTCATGTTTATCGCTTGAAAAAGGCCCTATATGGTTTGAAGCAAACTCCTAGAGCATGGTATGATACGCTGTCAAAGTTTCTTCTATCTACTGGATTCAGCAAAGGAGCAGTTGATCCTACTTTGTTCACCAGAAAGTCTGGCAAACACTTAATTCACGTTCAAATTTATGTTGATGATATTATTTTTGCCTCGACCGACCCAATGGAATGTGATCGTTTTTCTAATGAAATGGGTTCAAAATTTCAAATGTCAATGATGGGACAAATGTCATTTTTCTTGGGATTACAAATTTCACAAAGTCCCGGAGGCATTTTCATAAATCAATCTAAATATGCAAATGAGATTTTAAAGAAATTTGGATTTGATTCTAGTGACCCTGTTGACACTCCCATGATTGAACGAACCAAGCTGGATGAGGACCACTCAGGGATCATGGTAGATCAAACGAAATATCGTAGTATGATTGGATCCCTGATGTACCTCACAGCTAGTAGACCAGACATCTTGTTCGATGTGTGCATGTGTGCTAGATACCAGGCTAAGCCTACTAAAAAGCACCTTGAAGCGGTTAAACGGGTCTTTCGGTATCTCCAAGGAACCATCAATATGGGACTTTGGTACCCGAAGGACACCGGTATGTCTCTAACGGCCTATGCAGATGCTGATCATGCAGGTTGTCAAGATACACGTCGAAGTACGTCTGGAGGTGCTCAATTTTTGGGTGAAAAGCTTGTGAGCTGGTCTTCAAAGAAGCAAATGAGTACTTCTATTTCCTATACAGAGGCTGAATACATAGCCATGTCATCTTGTTGTGCTCAAATCTTATGGATGAGATCTCAATTATCTGACTATGGCTTTGAATTCAACAAAATCCCTCTGTACTGTGACAATAAAAGTGCTATTGCTCTCTCATGCAACAACGTTCAACACTCAAGAGCAAAGCATATCGACATTCGACATCACTTCATCAGGGAACAAGTGGAAAAAGGTGTGGTGGAACTCTATTTTGTGAGGTCTGAATATCAGTTAGCAGACATCTTCACCAAAGCTCTTCCAAGAGAACGTTTTGAGTTTATTCTTCCACGTCTTGGCTTGAAAAGTCTTCAACCAGAAACACTCAAACGTCTTCAGGAGGAAGACGAGGAGTAAAGGTCTATCTTCATATATCTCTCGTATATATCTATTCGAAAAACAAAATACAAAATTATAAAACCTGTAAAATCCATAAAAATCTGAAAAATTCGAAAAATCTTCAAAAAATATTGTCAATTTGTTATGCTTTTTCTCGGTTCGTCAATATCTACGGTCTTTGTGCTGTCATTCAAAGAATGACATGGGACTTTAGATGTTGTTCGAATTTAAAAAAAAAAAAAAAAAAAAATTTAAAAAATGAAAAAAATTATTTTTGGGAGAAAGAGAAACAATGGTTTATTGTCATTTCAGGCAGTAACCCGCTTTTCAAAGAAAGAACAGAGCCATTCTTTATCATGTTTTTCAAAATTCCATGTGCTGATTCTATAAACATTCATCTGCTGAAAACTAACTGCTTTGAAAAATAACTTAGTCTCTATTTTTGATAATCATCTGGACTTATTTGTCAAAATATCAATCTCTCAATCAACAACCTATGTCATTGATTGAGGGGGAGAATGATTTCAATTAAATTAAAAAGTTATTTGGCATTCAATTGCTTTCAAAAGATATACATGCATGTTTTATCAATGGAGTTTAAAGTTTTAAAATCCGATCCTTATCAGTTAAAACGCTTTCATAATCAAGTCACAATTCTCCTTAAAAGCTTTCAAAATCAATTTAAATCTATAAGAGATCACAAATCTCAAATGATTTGATAATTGTGATCGGGGGAGAATGTGTGATTTAAATTGGATTTAAACTGATAATTCGGTAAATGGTTTTATAAGGATGTACATGCTCTCCTTCCCACATGTGACAAACGATTTCAAATTTTCCATGCACATGTTGAGGGGAAGCATCTATCTTAAACCCATGATTTGAAACGTGATCACTTATCTCAATGTGCAGGTTCCCTCTAGTATGTGCAAAACTCCTTTCAAATCTCGAGGCACATATTGAGGGGGAGCAAACTTATGAAAACCTCATCCTTCCCGGAAATGCTTTATCTACTTGATTTGATCAGGGAAGTGATGTTGATATCTTTTAGAAAATGGTAATCAAAGAAGTAAATTCTTCCTCTTGCCTCCGTGTGCAAAACGATTTCAAACATTTGGTGCACATGTTTAGGGGGAGCACTTGTTCTGAAAATATCAAAAACAATTCAGGTACAAAATGTTTTGATAATATATCACAAGTATCTGGATTGATTTTCAAATGGTTTTCAATTGGTTCAAATGGCAGATGAACAATACCAAATAGACCGACCAACTTTACTTTATGTACGGTGATACAAGGATGATAAGGTTAGGTATTTGTTCCCATGATCCGCCAGAACCGGAGGGATCTACCCAGGGACTATCCACTAGTAAGTGTAGAGTTCTTAGGTATGATGATAAAAGGAGAAAAATGAGATATGGGAAGAGTGCGGACTGAGACTGAGCTAGTACTGGAATAAACCTAACAAGGTTCTAGCTATGAAGTATCGGTAAGCACTGAAGGGGTTGAAGAATTAAAAAGAATTGAATGAGAAAAGGGTGAAAACAAATAGCCCTCCATATATTCAACTTTAGGGCAGAAACCGGGTTCAATTCATATGCTACTAATGGTAACATCGGTATTGAAGACAAGACGTCATGGACCCAGTGACGCACTGCACTTCAACTTTCCAAACCACTCAAGTTCCTCTTAAAAGGACTTGTTTCATTCTCACGGGGAACCGACATTATCTATCGACTTTCTCTTAGAGATTGTTGATATTGAAGAAGGAGACCCTCTCCCTAGTCTCCGGCACAGGATCCAAATATGCACATATTGAGTCTAGAGCCACGAGATCATCAATAAATCTCATTAGGACACTTTCAATGAAGACTCTCTGTTTCACACAATGTGGAAAGAGAGATTATATCGTGAGTCCTACGCATTATCCTTGTGGTATTGCCAGAACATCTGAGTGATGTGTAAACATATTCACAATGAAGATGGAAAGCCTTCTGGAGCCAACATCAAACAAGCTCCTGGTAGGTGGCATGTGAGATATGTTATATAGATCAACCATGTGACAACTAAACAAAAACAATGGGGCGATTCAATCTCTTGAATCAATCCTGGTTCAGGTTATGGATTGACGGATACCTTTGAAAAACCGGTCTTTGTGCTTAAAAAAACTCTTTTCTTTAGCAAATCGACCGTGTACGGATATTTCAAATCAAAAGGTGTTTTATGATTGATAATTGATGTTCATTTAAACCTTCGTTGTATTGCAAAAACAATTTCTATTGAGCAATACACGATTGTTTTTCAAATCTCTTTTCATCAATCAGTGGACTTAATGTGACAACTCGTACTTTCAGGTCATTTCTCGAAACAATTCATGCTTCACAACTTCAACATTTATCGTAAGCAAGGTTTACGTGTTCCAAATTCGAGTAACCTTAAAGGTTTAGCTGCAAATTCATGATCAAATCATCACGGACATTTCATATGGACTAAGTTTAGTCTACATTTCATTAGTATCATTTGTATCATGTTAGTTCATTCATGACTTTGCATTTCACATTAAACGCGTAAATTTTATATTAAATAAACGTTATCGCGTGAGTTATTATTTTGAACAATTAATCCCGATATATTTTATACTTACATTTAGTTTAAAAAAAAATAATATTTTGAGTTTACCTAGTGTTTTAAATTTATTTTGTATATAAATTGGTAAATTTCCATATTTTAAATTTAATAATAAATTATTATTTATTATTCCCAAGTTTCACTTTCGAACTTTCTTAAACCTAATTGAACTTAAAAACGAGAGGATATCTTGTGAAACACGTAATCTACGAAACAAATGAGCTTGCGCGACTTTAAACACTTGAATTAATTTAAATTCGAGAAAATTATACAAATGAATACTCATTTTTATCAGAAAAATCATTTCGGACGCAATGGCGCAGGTCTCGTAATTTTTAACGGCTATTTGCTATGACAAATGGGGCCCACAAGGCTTTTATATAAAGATTATTAAAGTTTCAAAACAGCCCCCTTATTAATTTACACCATAGCCCCTTTTATTTTTATTTGTACATGATTAGCCCCTCAAGGGGGTATAAAAGACCTAAAACTAGTCTTCCTCATTATTGATAACACCACCACCCACCGGAAAACTTTTCCGGCGCCGTCGCCGGTTCCGGCCAAATTCCGGCCACCCATTTTCTTGTTTCCAACGCGTAGATCAAGACACGGGTATGATTTCTGGAGCGTTTGGGTGTTAAAGGAGCTCGTTTGGGTTGTTTTTGAAGCCCACCGCCGCGCGTCACCTCCTGCCGCCGTGCACCACCATCTTTTCCCCCCTCCTCTTTCGTTGGTAAGCACCCACGCGCCCTTAATCCTTCATAATCTTTATTTTTATCAAAACCCTAAACGGATTTAATAAATAAAAACGTTTTTATTATAAAAACAAAACAAAAACTTAATGTTTTATCAATAAAACGTGATGGATCTAAAATCTTGGCTCTTGAATCGTTCGACTCACTCCGAGTCACTTGACTCGTCCGAGTCAACTCACGAGTTGAGTTGACTCAGGTCCGATTCTCATTCATTTCTTGTTGTTATTATTTCCGAGCATATATTCGTCCTTGTTAATATGTATTGCGAAGTTTGTTTGGGTTTTTGTTCCTGGCCGAGTGACATATGGGTTCGAATGGGTTGAGCCGTGACTCAAGGGAGTCACGGTTTGATGTTTTAAGTTGGCAGATTTTATTTTGGCGAGTAAGATGAGTGAGTCACGACCTTGATGTTCTTGTAATAATTAGAATTGCTGCCTGTTTTAATGATTTGTGGTTATTGGTTAGTCGCGGGTTTGGAATTGCTTTGTGGTAATTATTTATGAGCCTTGGTCACATGTTAAACTCATTGGTGTGAGTCGTGACTCACGGGGAGTCGCGGCTGCAAGATTTGGTAGACCGAGGTGTTTAGCCGAGGTCGAGGTCTTGTAAGAAAAATTTTGTATAAATATTATTGAAGTAGGAATATTAGATTTGACCATGGATATTAATTGAGAAAATAATTGGTAAACGGCACTTTCGGTGAGTGTCGTTATGTGTACCACGACACACGAAGTGTCGTGGGGACTTGGAATTATTTTTCGTCCTTATCGTAAGGTCTTTCGAGTTATGGTCATGGTTTAGGAATCCTCGTATTGGTCGTGATCATTAGTATTAATATATTGTTTTGAAAACCAAAAATGAAGTGTGGGATTTATTTATATTTATTTTGACGTTGATCATTCATTTAACGTTATTAACGTAACTCATTATCTTTGTTTTAGTCGACGACGTTTCGGATTTATTGGATCACTACTCGGGATTGATATGGGATTTGTTTCTGATTTGGATAACTTGGCAAAACGAATATTTAACGGATTAAATATTTTGGATTTGGAAATACTTATTAAAGCCTATGCTTGGATTTGATTATTGGATTTGGACATTATTGGACGAAAACTATTAAAATTGGACTTGGATTATTTTGGACAATAATTTGTAGTTGTATGAGCATTTATTGGACATTTTGGACTTGAGACGATACAATATATTAGACTCGTAAAGAATTTAATATATTAGACTCGTAACAAACCTAAAATATGCAATAAACACTTATTCAACTAATAATGACTTGTCAATTATAAACTTATCAAGAAATATGTTTTGCAACATGAGTTTTAATAAAGTCACGATGACTTGGGCACGTTATATAAATGGACGTGTCATGCCGAAATTTATAAAAACGTTCTAACCTATATTTTAAATCGAAATCCCTTTTATTGTTATAATAAACTTGACAAAAATCCAATCACGTATTACTTTTATGTAGTAAAACTTTATTGCTCGAATTGTAAATTCAAACATAACCTTGTTTATAAAACATGTATGTTTTATACTAACTATTTGGGAACATGGGGTAAACGCCGAAACGTGCCAATTGACTTTCTTTATCGACGTTTGTCTTGTTCGTTACATCCTCGACTTCTTTTGTTATTTCTTCTCGACTCAAGTACTCGTCAATACTTGTCTCGACTGTGTTGATCATATATTCTTTATTGGCGTGAGTATAATTGAGTCACTATACGAGTCAGCTATTATACGAAAGTTTCGTATAGATTATTCCTCCATCTTTTCCAAGAGCCAAGACGCGCGAATTATTTTTGCACTACACTTTTCGATCATTATCGACAATCAAGATAATTCATGAAACTTTGCATGATATGTTATTAAACAAATATTTAAAATATTGGTTCTTAACTTCAAGTACTTTAAAGATCCTAATACTTGAAAAACTTTTGCTTTTGAACTTCAAACACTTTCAAAAACACAAACACCGGTAAACTTACAAACGTTGTTTAATCTACACAACCTGCATTTGAATACGAGACTTATACTAAACCCATACCATACTTATCTAGGTTGCGTGTCGGAGCCGTGCACATTTATTACTTGATGTTAGTTGTGATGTCTTACATTTCTGCATACCAAGGTGAGTTTTCATAGCCCCGTCGTACATGCTTTTAATTATTTTCAAACCTACGGGGGAGAATACATTGCACAACATTTTTATTACGATACCAAGTATGTTAAATTCATTTACATTGCTTAAGTTACTGCATTTGCCAATTGAAAGTCCCCATTCCCATTACCTGAACATGAACCGTTAATCTTTGAAGCGAGGATGAGTGGATAGATCTATCGAGGGTGACGCCTCCATCCGGGTTGGTGAATCCCAACTACCATACGGATGCATTTCATTTAATAACATTACGGAGTTGTCTGGCAAACACTCTGCAGGGGCATACATTATGAATTGTCTAGTTTCGGTGTCATGGGCTTAAGCAATTGTAACATTTTTACGTGACTTGATTGTCATGCCTGTAACATTTTTACGTGACATGATTGTCATGCCTGATCTATACTTGCGTAGTCGTATAAAACATTTACATAAACCTATGATTTCTCACCAACATTATTGTTGACCGTTTTAGCAATGTATTTTCAGGTAACTAAGGCATACTCATCATGGCATGGTTAAGGAACCCCTTTATAAGTCGCGGCGTCGACTTACATCATTGTACATTATGGCACTTTCTTTCAAAACCATCGTTTGGACTTGTAATATATTCATATTTCCGCAAACTTTATAAACTTTTGGGACCTATACTTTGTAAACTCTGATTGTTTTATTAAATCAAACGATGTTCTTTTCAAACGACACTTTAGGTCGTTCAATATAACTGTGATTGTGGTGCTATGACAGTCTATCCCCAGAAATTCCATTCCGCTGCAAAACAGGTAAATTGGGGGTGTGACAGATTGGCATCAGAGCTTCGGTTATAGAGAACTAGGTTGCATCATTGACCCTAGACTATAACTACATTATCATAGCATCTCATCATTTCATCATGAGTGCATATTCACTATACATGCGGTTTCATACGCACATTTTACGAGTTATTTACTTTCATTTCGAAATCGATTGTCACATTGATGCCTTCAAATACCCATCCCATTATACTCACATCACTTTGACATGGAGAATGCTTTGTCATTCCCTATCATAATTTTAACATCAGTTGACTCAACACCGATAACATCAGACGATGACACTGAGACCTTTTAGGAGGACGAAGTTGCAACTACACCATCATGATCACTATTGATTCACTGTAGGATCAGGACAATTTTTATCATTTTGTTGGGACAGATTATACCATTTGGTAGAATTTATAGGCTTAGTCCTAATGAACCTATTTTCTTAACTCACCACAAGGATCTCCATTATCATCATTGTCATTATTTTCATCATCATTATCATTTCAAGCACCATCCGTACCATCACATCTCATACACGATACTCATACACCTGAATTGCAGCTTAGGAAGCATGCATGATTTAATACACCATTACCATCTACCACTAAGACTATAGACACTACACCATCTCATAGGTTTGAGGACTGTGAGAGTTCTAGGACTATTGTTGCTAGACCGCCTACTGCTCCTGCACTTGAAATACGATTAGACCATCGACAGGAATAAATAATAAGTACCTTTCTAACTAATGTAATCTTTATCACTTATTATTTCCACGATAATCACAACCTTTGTTCATTTCATTCCTTATTCCAATTGCCCAATTTTCAATCATTTCGCGATGATACCTCACTATCTTACTAGGGGTTAGGCCAACTTTAATTCTTGACCAATTAGGAGACTATTACTACTCGATGAGGTTCTCACATGTATCCTACAAACCATTCAACAAATTTTATTTTAATTTATTTTGCTGCCACTTCACGAAATTATTTCACTTAATTTTATTTCGAGCTATTTTATCACCATTTTAGAAACGTTGTTTTATAAAGTTTTAAAACAAGTTGTTTCATTACCACCCCATCAATTGGCTTTCAGTCATTTTATCAATTATTTAATACCATCCTGCGAAACGATTTTCATGTTACTCTGAAAAATTACTGAGCCATTATCTTACAAAACAAAACGTTGAATACCATCTAAAACTTCGGAGGAACACAATACCATTTCAACAAAACCAAGCATCACATCATTTGTCCTCGATTATACATGGCCTGATCACCTATGTATAATTCAGGAAGAATTATGTTATGAAAGAAACAAGTATCCTTTCAAATTTCTTAAGACAACCTTCATTCAAAAGCAAAGTTTTGTAATCATATAAATTGTTCATAAACATATCTTTTTAATAACACTCTATCGATGCTCACGCCATTCATCCCTCACTCAACCGATAAGTTAGAATTTGACGAGTAATCTTTTTAGGAAAGACTTCCTATACCATCTGTGAGGAGGATTCCTCGATACAAGAAAACAATGAAAGGACTTTGGAATTATCAACTAGGACTAGAAGTAAGTAGCGAGATCTTTCACAACCTAACAAAAATTTTAAGCCATCAGGGGGACAATCCGAACCACTATCTTTGAATTAGAAACAAAATTCTGTTATTTTAAAAGTACTAGCTAGACCGAGTTACAAGATTTAGTATGAAGCGAATACACACTAAGCAACACTATAGGGATATACCAAGTCTTCTAACTGAGACTGTAGAACATTCTGCTAAACATAGCTTCAACAATAGGTGAACTTTCCTACAATGAGTGTCCCTTAAAGGAAAAATTGGTTAAATTAAGGTTATTGATATAAACTTCCTCTAAGGCATTGTGTTCTCTAGAAATTCCAATGTAACCTCACTTCTATATCAAGAGATGCCACAGGTTTGAACATTTCGGACAATCAATGACTCCCCATCTACAAGTGAAATTAGAACAAACATTCTTCGACATAGTATGAGCTGATATTTATTGTCTTGCTGGCATGATAACGATCTCAGTGATGAACTATTTTAGAAACACTCAAGTAAGATTGAATACCTATGCCTGTAGATTTTACCTAACCTAGACTTATAGATATTATCCAACATCAGAAACTAAACATTCATGCAGACATACCTACCCGACTACTTCATCTTTTATAGTGCTTTCATTTTAAATGGATTTTATTTAAAATGTATTTATGCAAATCATATACCTTGTAGGAAATATTTTTTTTTCTTTCTTTCCTGAAGTACCTGTTTTAACAAGTAAATTCTTTTTGGTCAACCTTTAACAAAACCATTGTACGTTAAGAAACGTATAAACATCAATCTTTGATAAACAGTCCTACTTTGCATAACTACTCAATTTTGAATAAAAAAAAAAAAAAAAAAAAAAAAAAAAAAAAAAAAATTAAATTTCCAACCAAAACACTCAATATCGGAATAAATCTTGAAAATCAACCACCACACCACATCACTTAAATATTTAGGGTTTTGTGACTTGACAACATAGAGCGTGGAAACATTTCGATAAGAGAAATTAAGAGGGACACCAGTAAACAATAAACATCTTAGTAATGGAGACTAAGCACCTTAGGCAAGTAAGACTCGGGTCATGACATTCGATAGGACTAGAAACGCGAGGAATCGCAACTGTTACCTATAATCTGTTCTTTTCAATAAGGTCCTTTCTGACAGATTTAACATTTTGAAATCTAACACGGGACACGTGGTATCAATTCCAGTTGTACCTATTATAAGCTATTCGATTCACCTTAGACTGCTGACAGTCATTTCAGGATTTCCATGGAACCTACTAGGACATGATTACCGCCTACTATCCTCAGCTCAATGGTTAGAGCGAGAGAGAAATTCCCACATTAGATAATATGCTCAAGCAAGTGTGACTTTCTAGAAATTGTTAGGCAAATTATTCTCCATCGACAAGTTTCTTTACAACAATAGTTAGCTCATGAACATATTGACTACACCATTTGAGGCACTGTAAGGTTGAGGTATCAATCACTTATTCAAGGATTAAAATCAGGAAAGTCCAATTCATTAGTCCATAACTCATTCATGAAACAAACAAAGAAGTCATACAAATCAAGAATCAGTTACAAGTAACAACATATAGCTAGATAAGCTACATCGTTATACGATGCAAATTTTGGAAATATGTCCCATAAGCCGCAAACCATTAGAATTTCAAGTTGGCAACAGAATCTATGTTCGAAATCTTGCCTTGGAAAGGCGTGGTGCGATTCAGAAAAACATTGAACGAACCGATACGACTCATATATCCTCACCTTTCACCGATGACACTGTAGAACCCAACACGAACTGAATTCAGGGACTGAATTCCTTTTTGGATTGGCGAATGTGACAACTCGTACTTTCAG
>BPTQ01000002.1:177062376-177081042 GCA_019973895.1 Chrysanthemum seticuspe | reverse complement strand
GGGACAACTAGTCATGTTCATGACGGACACTAGTCCATATTAAGGCTTCTTAAAGGAACTGTCCCAAAGCGTCGACGAGATCGACAAGAGTTTGGCCTTGTAGAGTTTCTTCTGTTGTGCCTCACTCACTTGGTCGCTTCAATTCACAGTGTGGGGGTTAAATGGACAAAACGTCGCCTTACCTTAAAGACCCCTATCTGACAGTATCGTGGTGTTAGTGTCAATATAACTTGCTGGATTTCACAGCAAACTTTTCTTGTAGCAAACTAAATTATTTTGTTAGTCTCAAATGTTTCATATCCAGGGTTTTCAAATATTTCAAACGCCTTTATACTTATATAATGTTCAGGTTTGCTACCAAAACTTTCTTTCACGGTATTACATGTTACTACATTCAGCTGCGGCGCTGAATATTTCCGACTTGTAATATATTCATATTTCCGCAAACTTTATAAACTTTTGGGACCTATACTTTGTAAACTCTGATTGTTTTATTAAATCAAACGATGTTCTTTTCAAACGACACTTTAGGTCGTTCAATATAACTGTGATTGTGGTGCTATGACAGTCTATCCCCAGAAATTCCATTCCGCTGCAAAACAGGTAAATTGGGGGTGTGACACTTAACTTCGCTGGTTCACTCACTCCGTGTTGTCTTCTTTGAGATGTTCCGGTTTGAGAACAGCTAGAGCAGCTGCGAAACCCTGTCAAGGAAATTCTTCGGAATTATACCTGATCACAGGCAGTACTTGTACTGATCAACAGGGAACCGTGGGCCGTGTACCTCAATTCAACGAAAGTGATCAAAGACACTTTCGTGCGCTTTATTGCTAACTGTTTTATGCAGGTACACCCGACGTTTGCAGCTGATCAGAATGAAGCGGTCAATCCATAGCCGCATGCTCACACTACACATTCATCTCAAAAGAAATCATGATAAGTGCATCAATGACTCTGATATTTTCACTCCATGCTTCTGCTACGCTGCTGCCAATATCATGAATCAACGAAAGCTTCCGTTACTCTGATGAGAAGATATCATGATCCAGAATATGAGCATGTCGGTCCGTAAGTCACAACATCACATAATACCAACACCACAATGGATGTCTCAGAGATTTTTGTTAGCTGATGATCTCAAAAGCTGGCTTGAAATTATTATCACGTGGATCAGTAAAAGACCTCCACTTGGATTAACCAAACATGCAATGAGTGGAATCAATGACTACGAGCTTCGGAGCAAAGTACTACATCAAGAATGCAAGAACAATTGTTAATGTAATATCTGTTTGTATTCAATGTAATTTTAGTATGTGTTTGAGGTGACCTCCCTTAGGGGGAGATTGTTAGGAATTAGAAATTCCAGGTATTAAAGAGTCGGTCACCTCAAGTATATGTAATCATGAGAAAGCTCGTAGTCGTAGTTCTTTTATATTAAGTAGTATTTAGTTTAGTAACACCGTGGAGGACGGACGGGTCTTTACCCACTGTATTCCTGATCCACAGCCCGTTGTGTAGCGTTTTATGTAAGACTATAAATACTCTCTACCTCCCAAGGTAGAGAGGTGGAGTTTATAATAATATTTTCTTTCTCTCACTATAGTTCCCAACTCTCTTCCTTTCTCTCACTACAACTTTCACTCTCTAACATACTTATACGCCTACTTTGATCATGGTTTAGAGTGCTTGTGAAATCCAATATCCTACAGTGTGGCGTTTTATTGTAAGACTATAAATACTCTCTACCTTCCAAGGTAGAGAGTTGGAGCTCATAATAATATTTTTCTTTCTCTCACTATAGTTCCCAACTCTCTTCCTTTCTATCACTAGAACTTTCTCTCTCTAACATACTTATACGCCTACTTTGATTATGGTTTATAGTGTTTATGAAATCCAATATCCTACACAGAGGCATTGAATTTTCAATGGGAATTGCTGATCACCTCTCAACCATTCAAACATTTGGTAAACACATCATTCACGTATTCTGACGGCTATTGTAGTGACCATATGGAGAAGTAAACCCGACATATCAAACTTGAAGATGAAGTAGAATTCCCCAGATTTGTTACTTTAGCTTGTATTAATCCTTGTAAACAAAGAAACGGTGTACCCAATGTACAAAACCTCTTGACGTATCCTCAACAGCGTGAGACACCGAAACTAAATAGCCAAGTCTTTATCACACTCAATAAACGCCCAAACAAGTCATCTTCGCGGAAGGGTAGAAAGAAAGAAGATGAAATAAGTAAACGAGCCCGAAAAACTTCTCTTCAAAACCAAATAAGAAATACCGAACAACAACCCCGTGGTCAACCGTGTTCAACTTTCGGTTCAGGCCGTAACATAAAATCTTCCGTGAAAGTGTTTAAACCAATGTATCAAACCATATAGCAACAACTCACATCATTTCATCAACTCTCATCTAAGTCAAATCTCATATATGTTTCTCAAACAAATTAGATCTAATAACAAATTATTGACCCCATTCCATATAATCACCCAATACCACATGAACCCTTAAGAAGCCCATCATTCAAATCAAAGATTTTATCTCATAGACATTTCTTCTTCCATGAATCAGACATCATAAATCCATATTCACAAGCATGTATCAAACTCCAACGGACGCCCGGTCCATAAATATATCCACTTTATCAAACAATAATACCCGATTATCACACCACATAGGTTCGGCCCATCCATATAAACTCAATTGAAGCCCATTATCCAATTTAACATCACCTTTAACGAACTTGGATCTGAAACCCAAATATTCAGCCCATGTGATCAAAATAATACACGCCCAATAAAATGTGATCAAATATTCAGCCCATGTGATTAAGATAATATTCAGCCCATGAAGACCCATTGCAAACCTGAACGAATATCACATATGCCCTAATTTTCGGATGTATTTATCACTTACATCTCACATAATACCAGACCCTAAAAAATTGTTTCATCCGCCTCTTGAATAACAAACCCTAATTACCTTTATCAAATCCCTAAATCCTCTCATAACAGTACTCCGCCCCCATCCTTAATACTTCTCACAATCCGAATGCAGACATACACTCTACAAATCTCACCTCAACCTCTGATAAAGAAATGCGCTTCATCATTTATACAACAATTAGGTTGGTTGCTCTTTCTTGGTCACCTCACTCGCCACAGGGATGGCTTAAGTGAGTTATGTGACAGCCACAGGGATGGTATGAGTCCAACATTAACGCCACAGGGATGGTAGAGGGTTTTAGACACGACTTTAATAACACACAAATGAATTCAGGTAGGTTTTAATTACTTTGATTTTCGTTTTTGTAATTAACGAATGAAAGTTTGGATGAAATCTTTTGGTTCTGTTCACACTTTAATATTCGAACATAAGAATGAGGTGCAAACTTCTCACTTGGATCAATGATGAGCTCTTTTGGTGAATGACCTCCGTTGTCATCTATCTTAGAATAATCCACCAAAGAGGGCTGAGATCGGACCCCTTTTATTTTTCGAATTAGAGCAGTTTAGAAGAGATCTTGTGATGTTATCGTTAATTTAAAAAAACTTTGAGAGATCTTTTCTGCAATGAAATCAAAACCGTACATATTCTTTTGATATGTTAACGAAAAATGAAAGAGGTTTTAACATTCTTGTTAATAATCCTTTTATACTTAGTTTCATAAATTAAATAAGAAGCCCAGATCTTCAAATGAGATTGATGATGATATTCTATCTTGTGAGACATGACTCTTGAAGTCAGATTAGTGTTTGAACCACAAGAAAAGAATAAACTGAGATAGCTAGAAATAATCATTTAAGATCGATAGCCTTGAAGTTGCTCGAGTCATGATGTGGGTTTGGTTTAAGATGAGAACTTCTTATTGTTAGGATTACAAATCAAGATCTGTACGAGTCATATTGATGTTTGTTTGAGATAGTGGTATTTGTGATTTTTGAATGAATATGTGATTCTTGTGATACAATCTGTTGTGATTATGCTGATGTTTTTAGTCTTGGTTGATGTCTTTTGATGTTCATTGAATGTTATGTGTGGCTTGTAGAAACTAAGAATAGATGATTAGTGTTTGTATGAATTTGGTATAAAGATTGAGATCAACACTTCTTCTTCATCTCCATTTCGGTTCAATTAGCAGCAGTTTTCCAAAATGATTTTCCACAATGTTTTCTAGGTTCAAACCGCTTAAAACATCAAAACGCATTTGACCTTTCAACCAAATCTCACAAGTTCTTTTATGTGACAAAACACTTTTGACTTTTATTCAAATCTCAGTTGACCAATATCAAACCGCATGTTTCTACCAAACCGCAGTTGACTTTTATCAAATCGCAGTTGACCAAGAGTCAAACCGCATAGCATGTAAAAGCACAAATCGCACCTGATTCTTGTATACATAAACCGCATTTGACTTTTTGACCTTATATAGAAAAACCGCAGTTGAGTTAAAAGTCAAACCGCATAAAAGACAAGCCGCATCATCAACATTTACTCAAATCGCATAGGCATTTTGTGACAAACCGCATCCAGTACGTCGAATCTGGACATAAGTTAGACAAACCGCATACAAGAAAACTGAACTGTTTTACACAAACCTCATTGACGAAACTGTTATTCAAACTGCATCAGAACCAGTTAATAACACCAGCAGATTCGACATATATGACCAGTAAGCAGTTTTACAACAGGCAACAAACTGCAGTTTTACCCCAGCAGAACCACAAACAGTAAGATGTTTTACAAAAACAGTTTTAACATCACAATTAAAAACCAGTAAGCTTGTTTGTTTAAAACCAGTTTCAACTATTAACACCAGATTCAATCAGCAGTGAAAAACCTCAAACATCACACCATTTCAAACCGAATATAAAATTTTAATCAACCAACAAGACTCAAACCGCATCCAAGCAAGACCGTACAAACCGCATCTTAAAAATCGAACAAACCGCATTCAAAACCATACGAATTATCAAAACAACATAACCTTGGCTCTGGTACCATTTGAAGGATCGTTTATTTTATGTTGTTTGATGATTCGGGTGGTCTAGGTAGATGATTATACAAGTATGCCATTGTTAGAGAGTGAAAGAGATGAGAGTGAATTCTAGAGAGATAAACAAAAATGTGAAAGGTTAGATTAGAAGTTCCACCCCTTCCAAAGATGGAAGGGGTATTTATAGTTACAGCTACTACGTCCTCCTGTCAGACTGTGGATCAGGCATACAGTGGGTACAAACCCGTCCTTCCTCCACGGTGTTACACTAAACTAAACTACGCTAATAACTAACTAATTAACTACTGAATAACGTAAATAATGATATGTCTACGAGCTAACTTATGCTAGATTATATTTGGGGTGACCGACTCTTCACTATGGAATTTCTAATTCCTAACAGAAGAGAATTACACCCACATGGATTACTGAAGGGGAAAGGGGTTTTGAGCAAACTAAAGAGTGTTATTTAACTGAGGTCATGCCTTTCTTTAAACTATTAAAAGAACAATTTGAGAGTCTACAAAAGGGGATTGATACAGAGATTAAAGAAATGAAAAAGGTGTTTAATGAAATGGAAATTGAGGTCAAAGAATATGAATGTGACCTTAAAAGTAATGAAATTGAGAGAAAAAATATGCATATCTTAAATGATAACTTGATTTCTAGATGTGTCGCTCAGGATGTGTTCTATACTGCCACCAATTACTCTATCATTGCTTCTCAATTTCATGAATTATCTGTTGCCCTTAAAGTTTCCCATGATCGTGTCATTGAGCTTGAGTCCAAAAATTCAAAATTGTATGAGAAAATAGAACAAGATGACCATGATAACTTGATCAAACATTTTTTTAAATTGGAAGTTGAACATTTTGCTTTGCAATTAAAATATCAACATCTAAAAGAAAATGTTAAAACCTCAAATGCCAAGACATCCTCGGATGCTCCTGAGTTTGATACAGTTTTTGAAATTAACAAACGTGATGAACAAATTCGAGCTCATTGTAACACGATCAAACGATTGAAAACCCAAATCTCACAATTAAAGAGTGATAAGAATGACGTGACTGGCTCCCAAATGCCTCCTCCTTTAGATTCTCAGAATTTTCATCTTCAAAACATCATTAATGCATTACAACATGAAAATGAATGTTTTCTAGCAGAAAATGAAAAGGTTAAATTGCATTTCAAAGAGTTATATGAATCAATTAAAGTCACTCGTGACAAGAACAATGAAAAGGTAACTTCTTTGCAAAATGAAATTAAGAATCTGAAGAGTCAGGTAAAAGGGAAAATGCCAATCACAAATTGTGAGACTACTGCACCAAAGGTGCCTGCTTGTGAAAAATATGCTATGACTGTAAAGTACATTCCACCTCATCTTTGGAATAATAAACTTGCACTTCAAACATATTTTTCGTACCTTAAGGATAGTCTAGAATGTCTCCGTGAGATTGTTGAAGAGGATAAAATAGAGAAGCCACTTGATAGTGCGAATAAGGATGCATGCTTATATGCCAAACGATCTCAGGAGCTGTTAGAATGCCTATTAACTATATGTCCTAAATTTGGTACTAAGAAAGATAGAGTAGTTATGCCTTGCTCTATGCCCAAAGCCAAGCAAGTGTCCTTTGATGTGCCTCCGAGTACTTCAGATCCCAGTACTTCTAGACCAGGAATGCAGAAAGTAGTGAAACCAACTAATGTTCCCATCGTTCCCTCTACAGGAGTAATCAGTGACACTAATGCAAGCAGGTCAAAGCCTCCAGGCAATACAAAGCAAGATAGGACCTCGCAAGCTAAAAGTATTCAAAGGAAGGAAGTAGAAGACCATCCTAGGAACAATAAGTTTGAGTTTAATAAGATGAATCGTGTTGATTCTAGTATTAGCTATAAGCGTACTGTAATTAATTCGAATTATGCTACGATTTGCAAAACATGTAATGAATGTTTGGTTTCTTGTACTTATCATGAATGTGCTGTGAATGAAGTAAAATATGTTGCTAAGTCTCTAGTCGAAAATGTTAGAATTGCTAAACAGGTTAAGGATGTCAGAAAACCAAGGTGGAAAAAGGTTAAAAAACATTGGAAACCAACAGGAAGAAAATTTAGTAATGTAGGTTATCAATGGAAACCTATTGGCCGTAAATTCAATCTTAATGAATTGTGCCCTAAATTATCTAGATCAATGCCCATTAGGAAATGGATGCCCACTGGTAGAGTGATACCTTTAAGAAGTGAACACACTTTGAATAGATCTAATGTCACTGCGAGTCCTGCATCTACCTCTAATGATATCATTGATTCTGCTTCTGATGTGGGTGTTCCAATCTTGTTTACTAACCAAATGGAACCCATTCTTGCATAGGGATCCAAATTATCCAGTCATCCATACTTGTCTGTGTTCAACTGCAGGTCGTAAAAATCGTTCTGTGGTATTTGGACTCAGGCTGTTCCAAGCATATGGCTGGAGATCGCTCGCGACGCATGAACTTTGTGAGTAAATTCATCGGGACTGTTAGATTCGGGAACGACCACTTTGGGGCAATTATGGGTTACGGAGATTATGTTGTTGGTGACAGTGTAATTTCCAGAGTTTATTATGTTGAAGGTCTTGGTCATAATTTGTTTTCTATTGGTCAATTGTGTGATTCTGATCTAAAAGTGGCTTTTAGAAAACATACTTGCTTCGTTAGAGAACTTGATGGTGTTGAACTTCTAAAAGGAACACGTGGAACGAATCTGTACACCATCTCTATCAAAGAAATGATGAAGTCTTCTCCAATATGCTTACTGTCAAAGGCTTCTAAAACAAAGTCATGGTTATGGCATCGTCGTCTCAATCACTTGAACTTCGGCACCATAAATGATCTTTCTAGAAAGGACCTCGTTAGAGGCTTGCCCAGATTAAAGTATGAGAAGGATCATCTTTGTTCAACATGCCAATTGGGAAAAAGCAAGAAATACGCCCATAAATCCAAACCTGATAACCCAGTTATGGAAGTTCTTCATACTCTTCATATGGATTTATACGGACCCATGAGAGTGCAAACTATAAACGGGAAGAAATATGTGCTAGTCGTGGTTGAAGACTACTCTCGGTTTACTTGGGTTAAGTTTTTAAGGTCAAAGGATGAAACTCCAGATGTCATTATCAAACTTATTAAACAGATGCAGGTTCGTCTTAATAAAACTGTTAGAATCATTCGAACAGACAATGGAACTGAGTTTGTTAACAAAGAACTAAGTCAGTTTTATGAAAGCATTGGAATCAGTCATCAAAGAAGTGTTCCACGTACTCCTCAACAAAACGATGTAGTTGAAAGACGAAATCAGACTCTTGTTGAAGCTGCAAGAATGATGTTGATCTACTTAAAGGTTCCAATGTTTCTCTTGGCTGAAGCCATTGCCACTGCATGCTACACCTAAAACCATTCCCTTATTCACACCTCTAATGGGAAAACTCCTTATGAACTTGTCCACAACCGTAAACCAGATTTGTATTTCCTTCGTGTGTTCAGTGCTTTATGCTATCCAACGAATGAAGGTCAAGATTTAGGAAAGTTAAGAGCTAAGGCGGATATTGGAGTTTTTGTTGGTTACGCACCAAACCGGAAGGGTTACCGAATCTACAATAAAAGAACCCGTGATATCATGGAAACTATTCACGTTGTGTTCGATGAGCTGTCTGAGCAAATGGCTCTTGGAAAATCTAGTTCTGGACCCGCATCTCAACATTCATTAAGTAGTCCCATTAGTTCTTCTCTTGTACAGAATCCCTCACCTGCAGTTCCATATGTACCTCCTTCTAAAGAAGATTTGAAGAAATTGTTTGATCCGATATTTGATGAATACTATGAACCTCTTGTCAATGATCAATCTACACCATCAACAGTGGCGGCTCCTAATCCAGTCAACACATATAATCCATTAGTTTCTGTGTCACTAAGTCAAGAAGCGCCTGCTGCAGATCACTCATCATCATCCTCAAATCCTCAATCCTTGAGTGTACATCATGGAAATGTTTCTGCCAACTATGATGGAGATAACCCCTTTGCCACTCCAGAAGATGCACCGTTTGAAAATATATTTGCCCCTGAACCAACACCTGAACCATCTTCATCAGGGGATCCAAACTCTGCTACATCAGTTCCTCATCACCAACCACATAAACATCTCAGAAAATGGACACATGATCATCCTTTGGTCAATATTATTGGAAATCCATCTCGTCCGGTATCCACTCGTAAACAACTTGCCACTGACGCCTTATGGTGTTTCTTCAATTCTGTATTATCAAAGATCGAACCTAAAGATGTCAAAACAACCATGTCTGAGGACAGCTTGTTTAGTTCTATGCAAGAAGAAATCCATGAGTTTGATCGTCTTGATGTATGGGAATTGGTACCTGCTCCAGATTGTCCGATGATCATTGCTTTCAAGTGGATCTTTAAAGTAAAGCTTGATGAGCACAGTGATGTTCTGAAGAACAAGGCAAGATTAGTGGCTAAAGGATACCGACAAGAGGAGGGTATTGACTTTGAAGAATCATTTGCTCCGGTTGCACGAATTGAGGCTATCAGAATCTTCCTGGCTAATGCAGCTAGCAAGAACATGGTGGTTTATCAGATGGATGTAAAGACTGCTTTTCTTAATGGTGATCTCAAAGAAGTAGTTTACGTCAGTCAACCCGAAGGTTTTGTGAATCCAGAGCATCCTACCCGTGTCTACCGCTTGAAGAAGGTGCTTTATGGCTTGAAGCAAGCTCCAAGGGCATGGTATGATGCAGTGTCAAAGTTCCTATTAACAAATGGATTCAGCAAAGGAGCAGTTGATCCCACATTGTTCACCAGAAAGTCAGGCAAACACTTAATTCATATTCAAATTTATGTTGATGATATTATTTTTACCTCGACCGACCCTAATGAATGTGACCATTTTTCAAAGGAGATGGGCTCCAAATTTCAAATGTCTATGATAGGACAAATATCATTTTTCTTGGGATTACAAATTTCACAAAGTCCCAGAGGCATTTTTATTAATCAATCTAAATATGCTAATGAAATTTTAAAGAAATTTGGATTTGATTCTTGTGACCCTGTTGACACTCCCATGCTGGAGCGCACAAAACTGGATGAGGACAACTCAGGGATCATGGTTGATTGAATGAAATATCGAAGTATGATTGGATCCCTGATGTACCTCACAGCCAGTAGACCTGATATTCTGTTCGCTGTAAGCATGTGTGCTAGATACCAGGCTAAGCCTACCAAAAATCACCTTGAAGCGGTTAAACGTGTCCTTCGGTAACTCCAAGGAACCATTAACATGGGACTTTGGTATCCGAAGGACACCAATATGTCACTAACAGCATATGCAGATGCAGACCATGCAGGGTGTCAAGATACACGTCGAAGCATGTCAGGTGGTGCTCAATTCTTGGTAGATAAATTAGTAAGATGGTCTTCAAAGAAACAAATGAGTACGTCTATATCATCTATAGAGGCGGAATACATAGCCATGTCATCTTGTTGTGCTCAAATCCTATGGATGAGATCACAATTATCTGACTATGGATATGAATTCAACAAAATCCCTCTGTATTGTGATAACAAAAGTGCCATTGCTCTCTGCTGTAACAATGTTCAACATTCAAGATCAAAGCATATAGACATTCGACGTCATTTCATCAGGGAACAAGTGGAGAAAGGTGTGGTGGAACTATATTTTGTGAGAACTGAGTATCAGCTGGCAGACATCTTCACTAAAGCTCTTCCTAGAGAACGTTTTGAGTTTATTCTTCCACGACTTGGACTAAAGAGTCTACAACCAAAAACACTCAAACGTCTTCAAGAGGAAGAAGAGGAGTAAAGGCTTTTCTTCATCTATTTCTTGTACATATCTTACTAAAAAGCAAAATACAAAATTATAAAACCCATAAAAAAAAATCAAAATTCATAAAAATCAGAAAATCTTTGAAAAAGCCCAAAATCATTATTTTTCACATCAATTTTCAGTTCTTCGATAACATCTACGGACTTTGACTTGTCACTCAAAGAATGGCACGGGTCTTTAGATGAAGTTCGAGTGTACATAAACTTTTATTAAAAAAAAAATGAGATGGAGAAAAATGATGGTTTATTGTCACTTCAGGCAGTAACCGGTTTTTTAAAGAAAGAACAGAGCTATGCTTCATCCAACTTTACAACCTCACGCTCTGATTCTAAAAATAAATTTTTTATAAGGAATTTTTGTCGCCAAAAAGACAAATGTTTCCAACCAAATATTTTTCCTTCTACAGATTCTTCTGAAAAGTATTTGTCATCTAATGAAAACAAAATTGCTTTGGAAATATCACAATCTTTATTTTGAAAATCATCTGGACTTATCATCTGTCAACATATCTATCAATCAATCAACAACTTATGTCATTGATTGAGGGGGAGAGTGATTTCAAACATATCAAAAGGGATATTTTTCAAACAAATGGCACGTAAATGTTCAAGGTCTAATTTTGGATAATCATAATGAACAATGCTTTCTACAATTGGATCCAGACCAAGAGTGTGTTTTCATAAGATCATTAAGCATGTTTTTAAGCTATGGAGTTTAAAGTCTCATACTCTGATCCTTATCAAGTTGATTTTTTTCAAAAGAAGGTCACAATTCTCCTCAAAATGCTTTCAAAATCAATTTAAATCTATAAGATCACAAATCTCAAAGGGTTGAAAATTGTGATCGGGGGAGAATTTGTGATTTAAATTGGATTTAAACTGATAATTCGATAAAGGATTTAGAAATATTATAACAAGATCTCCTCCCTACATATGCCAAATGATTTCAAATTTTGCATGCACATGTTGAGGGGGAGCATCTATCTTAAACCAAAAAGATTGAAACGTAATTGACTTATCTCAATGTGCAGGTTGCCTCTAATATGTGCAAAACTCTTTTGAATATCAATGCACATATTAAGGAGGAGCGATTAAATGAAAACCTCATCCTTCCCAAAATATTTTATACAAAGTACTTAAAATACTTGATTTGATAAGGGAAGTGATGATGATATCTTTAGAAAATTGTTAATCAAAGATTGAATTTCTCATTCTTAATCTAAGATTTCAAAGTCCTCTTGCCTCCATGTGCTAAAGCAACTTCAAATACTTGAAGCACATGTTGAGGGGGAGCATTTCTGAAATATCAAAAACAATTAAGGTACAAAACGTTTTGATTTTATATCACAAGTACCTTGATTGATTTTCAAATGATTTTCAATTGGTTTCGAGGCAGAATGAACAATACCAAAAGACCGACCAATTTATTTTATGCACGAAGATATAAGGATGGTTAGGTTAGGTACTCGTTCCCATGATCCCGCCAGAGCCGGAGGGATCTACACAGGGACAATCCACTAGATAGTGTAGAAGTCCTTAGGTATGATGAAAAAGGAGAAAAGTGAGAAATGGGAAGAGTGCAGACTGAGACAGAGCTAGTACTGGAATAAACCCAACAAGGTTCTAGTAATGAAGTCTCGGTAAGCACTGAAGGGGTTGAAGAATGAAAAAGAAATGAATGAGAAAAGGGTGAAAGGAAGTAGCCCTCCAAAAATTCAACCTTAGGGCAGAAACCGGGTTCAATTCATATGCTACTGGTTGTTACCAAGGTAACACCGGTATTGAAGACAAGACGTCATGGACCCAGTGACGCACTTCACTACAACTTCCCAAGCTACTCAAGTTCCTCTTAAAAGGACTTGTTTCATTCTCACGGGGAACCTACATAATCTATCAACTTTCTCTTAGAGGTTGTTGATATTGAAGAAGGAGACCCTCTCCCTAGTCTCCGGCATAGGAAACCAAATGTGCACAATTGAGTCTAGAGCCAGGAGATCATCAATAAATATCATTAGGACACATTATCCTTGAAGACTTGCTGTTTCACACAATGTGGAAAGTAAGAATATATTTTAAGAGTCCTACGCATTATCCTTGTGGTATTGCTAGAACATTCGAGTGATATGTTAACACATTCACAATGAAGATGGAAAGCCTTCTAGAGCCAACATCAAACAAGCTCTTGGTGGGTGGCATGTGAGATCTATTCGATAGATCAACCATGTGACAACTGGAGAGAAACAATGCAGCGATTTACATTATGAATCAATCCTGGTTCAGGAAATGGATTGACGGATACCTTTGAAAAACCAGTCGTTGTGCTCAAAATTATTTTCTATAGCACATTGACTGTGTATTACATTTTAGAAATCAAAAGGTATTTATGATTGAAAATTGATTTTCTTAATAAAACCTTCGTTGTATTGCAAAATTCTTTCTGTTAAGCAATACACGATTGTTTTCAAATCATTTTCTTCAATCAGAAAACCTCAATTTGCTGGTTCACTCACTCTGTGTTGTCTTCTTTGAGAGGTTCTGGTTTGAGAACGGCTAGAGCAGCTGCGAAACCCTGTCAAGGAGATTCTTCAGAATTCTACCTGATCATAGGCAGTACTTGTACTGATCAACGGGGAACCGTGGGCCGTGTACCTCAATTAAACGAAAGTGATCAAAGACACTTTCGTGCGCTTTTATTGCTAGTTGTTGTCTACAGGAACACCCGACGGTTGCAGCTGATCAGAGTTGAGGCATCAATCTATAGACGCATGCTCACACATCACGTTTTCATCTCCAAAAAATCATGATAAGTGCATATCCTCATCAAAGTGAATCTGATATTTTCACTCCATGCTTCTGCTACACTGCTGCAAATATCATGAATCAACAAAAGCTTCCGCAACTCTGATAAGAAGATATCATGATCCATAATGTGAGCATGACGGTCTAAAGGTCACAACGTCACATGATCGCAACACTGCAAAGGAAGAGTCAGAGATTTATGGTGGCTGATGATCTCAAAGCTGGCTCAAAATTCATCATCATGTGGACCAGTTAAAGACCTCCAGTTTAATGAACAAAGCATGCTGAAAATGAAGAATCCAAGACTACGGACTACAGAGAAAAGAAATTAATCAAGAATTCAAGAACACCAAAATGTAATATCTGTTTGTAATTGAGGTGACCTCCCTTAGAGGGAGATTGTTAGGATTTAGAAAATCCTTTATTTAAAGTGTCGGTCACCTCAAGTATATGTATTCTTTAAAAAGCTCGTAGTCGTAGTTATTTAATGTTAGTGTTAGGATTTAGTAAATCCAGTTATTAAAGAGTCGGTCACCTCAAGTATATGTAATCGTTAGAAAGCTCGTAGTCATAGATTATTTAATGTTTAGTAGTATTTAGTTAAGTAACACCGTGGAGGACAGACGGGTCTTTACCCACTGTATGCCTAATCCACAGCCCGTAGGTGGCGATTTATGTAAGAACTATAAATACTCTCTACCTCCCAAGGTAGAGAGTTGGAGCTCATAATAAGATTTTTCTTTCTCTCACTAAAGTTCCCAACCTCTAACTTTCTCTCTCTAAACATCATTTACACGCCTCTTTGATCTTTGGTTTAGTGTGTTTGTGAAATCCAATATGTTACAAATGGTATCAGAGCCATGGTTTGATCATCTCTCTTACATATTCTTGGATTTCTAGTGGTTTTAGATGGTTTTTGAGGTTGAAAAAGTTTAGTGGTTTTTGCATCATTTGGATCATTTCTAGTGTTAAAGTTTGAATTTTGGATGTACTTTTGTGTTTAGAATCATTGTAAGTGCTTGGGTGTTGATTTGGTAAGCTTGAATCACTGTGGTTGAGCTTGTTTTGGATTGAAAAGTGTGTTTTTGAAGTTTTTCTTGCTAGCGACTTGGTTCTCGTTGTGATTTTGATCATAGCGACTTGCTTCAGTAAAAGGTAGCGAGTTGTAGTGTTAAGTGTTAGCGACTTGGTCCTAGCGACTTGTCTATTGAGACAAGCCGACAAACAGTACAACTTAGTGGACTCTCCACTACGGCTAGCGACTTGGTGAAGTTAGCGACTTGTACTCAGTATTCTTAGCGACTTGGTGTTAGCGACTTGGATCTTAGCGAGTTGTTCTTTAGCAACTTGACGGTTTAGCGATTTGGTACTCTTAGCGACTTGGACTTTAGCGAGTTGCTCTTTAGCGACTTGACTGTGTAGCGACTTGGTTCAAGTATTCTTAGCGACTTGGTTGATTTTTTGTAATACGGTTTTCTCTTGATTTAGTAAAATCTCGTGAAAGAATCTGTTTCCCGGTTTAATCATAGAGTTATAAAATCCCGTGTAATCTGTTAACATGTCTACCAACTTACCTACAATCATCTCCACTGTTGCTGAGGATGTTCAAGCAGTTGGCTCAGATACTCATCTACCCATGCTTGACAGAACTGACTACGACTCTTGGGCACAACGAATCAGATTGTACTGCCTTGGAAAGGAAAACGGAGTCAACATTCTCAAGTCTATTGATGAAGGACCTTATCAGATTGAGACTACAAGAGACTTAATTGATACAGCTGCAGATGGAACAATGATCTATGGAATAGATAGACCAAAGACGTATGATGAGCTCAATGATAAGGAGAAAAAGAGGTTCGATGCTGATATCAGGGCTTCTAACATCATACTTCAGGGTCTTCCAAAAGATATCTACAAGCTTATCAATCACAACACTGAAGCCAAGGCAGTTTGGGATAATGTCAAGATGCTTCTCTAAGGTTCTGAATTAACCAAGGAAGACAGAGAATCACAACTGTATGATGAGTTTGAGCACTTCAAGATGAAACCAGATGATAGTGTCTATGAGTACTACGTGAGATTTCATAAGCTTGTGAATGACATGAGGAACATCAAGATGACTATGCCAAACATTCAGCTGAATTCAAAGTTTGTGAACAACATGAATCCCGAATGGCATAAGTTTGTCACCTCTATGAAGCTAACCAAAGGATTGAAGAACACCAACTATGAGCAACTTTATGCATTCCTTCTTCAGAATGAGAGACATGCCATGTTTGAAAAAAGGATTCTTGAACAGTTCAAAACAAACCAGGGAGAAACAAGTTCGTCAAATGACTCTACAGCTTTCTACACCAATGTTGGAATTACCACCAAAGCTTCTCAAGTCATACCCATGGGTAATGGTAATTACAAGCTCATCCCTGATCCAGCGTATAAGCCTCCTGACCCAAACACATTCATGGAAAACTTCATCAATCAACTGTCTCTCATGGTTAGTCAAAACATGAACTCTCTCCCACACACCAACAATAACCTCAGAACTGCATCCAATCCACACAATCAAGCTACTGTCAGAGATGGGAAGGTTATGGTGCAACCAGTTCAAGAAAGGCAGTATGAACAGGGAAGAGGTGGAACTGGTAGAGGATATGTGGCTAATCAGAATCGTGGAAGGAATCCAAATCAGGGTCATGCTAAGCCAATTAAGTGCTACAATGATAAGGTTTTAAAAGGTACCATTTTGAGGGGTCGTTTAAGCCCTTATTTGATCACTTTTGTATCCGTTATTGCTTAATATCGTTCCTTTTCACTTTTTAGGTCTCTTGAAGGCAAAATGCTGGAATGGCACTTATTTGGACGAAAAGGCGTGAATATATGAAGAAAATGGCCAAAGTCAGAATCGAGACACTCAAAGCTGCTGAAAATAGAAGGCGACGGCGTCACTGCTTAACTGCGACGCCGTCGGAGGATTTTTGTGACGATACAGAAGCCAAAAACCCTATTTTCAAGTGACGACGTCGGGCTTTAAAAGAGTAGGCCGTTGCTACTCAGACAGCCTAGATGCGACCCAGACGACGTCAGAGACTGAAGGCGACGGCGTCACAACCTTAAGGTGACGCCGTCACAAGCTGATCAAGTCACAACATGCGCGCGAAGTAGTTGATATTGTTTTGGCCATAACCTTTGCATACAAACTCGGATTTAGGTGATTCAAAAGCCCACGCGACCGGAACGAGAAAATATACAATTTGTTGAAAAAATGGTCGTGACGCCGTCACTCTATAAGTGTGACGCCGTCGCTCTTTGCCGACAGAAAATCTGCCTATAAATATAACATTATAACTTCACTTTTTGCAAGCCCTAAACCCTAAGTCCGATTCCAGGGTTTAGGTAGGTGTTTTTCCAGCAACTTAAAGGGTTTCAAACACTCCATAAACATCGTGTAATGATTTGTTTGTTAATCCAATCCTATGGTATGTCTTCAATTATCATAATTGTTGCTTGCTCTTCATTAATTATGCTTGGCTAATTCACCTAGTGTTTGCTTACGATTGTATGAAACTTGTATATAATTAATTAGATCTTATTGATTTCTTAGTGATGCTTGTGTCTATCTTCATCATTAGGGTGTGACAATTTCAATGAGTCTAATTGGTTTAGTTTATAATTCTTGCATCCTACTGTCTCTTGTTTGATTGGTTGTTTCTTATCTTAGTTGATTAATGATCTAGTAATGCGATAGGTCATTCATTGTGTACTTAATGCTTGATTCATCTTTGTGAAACTTAGAATATAATTACCTGAGTAGTTGTAGGCTAAACCATCCAAAGAGCGCCTTAGAGTAGGAGTTTATCATCCCTAGTGGGTTTGTAGACGAGACCCTTTGGTAAGTTCAAAGATTTAGGGATAAACGCATACCCTACGACTTTAGACACACACAACGCATTAAGAATAAGGACGTGACAATTCAACCATCAATAGGACGTGACATTTCAGTAGGTAAAATTGGATAGCTAGCAAGGAGTAATACATCATAAGTAGATACGCTTCACGTTACTGGTAGACCCCTAATTTAGTTAGTACCTTTTGGGATAGTTGACTAGCAACTAATTACACCCTCCCCAAATCCAAACCCCGAGATTCGTACCTTTCAATTTCATGAAATATAAAAATACAAAAATAATCATCCCTCACCTTTAGACTTAAATCGATATACACTTCAGCCTAACGACACTATTCCCCTAGAGAACGATATCAATACCCGTGGCTTACCCTAATTACTACACTACAACGATTAGGTTCACTGCCTAGGGTGTTATAAAACTTGCTCGAAGAAAAGGAAGTTTCCTTGACCCCGAACGACGCGTGTAGCGTTATTAAGTTTTTGGCGCCGCTGCCGGGGAATAGTTATTGTTTAGGCTTGATTTCTATCTCGTTTAGGTCTACTCACAAGATTCCTATCAAGTGAGATTTTTTTTCTTTTTATTAGCTTCCTTGTAGTCTATCCCCCTTCTTTGTGCCTTTGTTCGTAAAACCTGTCTATTGACTCTTCCGTTCACCATTATGGAGAACGCGAATCCACTATATCCGTGATTAGGTTTTTTCATAAATAATTATGATATTACTAAAGCGGATTATTCAAGATGGTGGGAAGAAACTAACCAAGTTCATAAACCTTTTGAGGGTTTCACTATTCCATCAAGCCCACAAAGTACCTCATCTAGTGCAACCGATGCTTCGTTTGAGCCTTCACCTAGGATAGACTTTCGTGAACAACCTCCATGTTTAGAAACTATTGTTAGTAAGGCCCTTAGGAGAACTGACCAAATCTGTGAAAATATTATGGTAAGCAACCAAGCATTAAACCATAAGTTGGATCAATTACTAAGTTTGGTTTCATCACGACCTAAGGAAATAGCACATGATGAGCATATAGATGATGTAGAAGTGATTGAGGATAA